>BLKR01012162.1:0-22937 GCA_011170035.1 Teleogryllus occipitalis | reverse complement strand
AGAGTGTTTTTTTTAATTCTTCTTTGTTTGAGAGAAAAACACAAATCTGCAATTGTTTTATTATCACGAGTGCAACAAGGATAGTACAGTTTCTCACAGTGAGTGCGACGCGAGAAAAAGATGGGACCGGCTGTTAAGGCGGAACAGAGTTCGCCGGGTCAGCTAGTATGTATATATAATTACTTCTTGCTGCCGATCTCACTAAGAGTCTTCAGGCACAAAATTCAAAAACAGACAGTGCACCCAAAATTTTAGACACAATGTTCGTTTCCGAAACTTCTTCCTATGAAATTCTCAAAATAATCGGTAAACTAAAAAATAAATATTCGTCCGGTTCAGATGAATTCCCAGATTCTTTGTTAAAGACTTGTGCGTATGCCATTATACACCCGTTAACTCACATATTTAATGCATCTTTATGCACTGGAACGTTTCCAGATATTTTCAAAACAGCTAAAATTAAGCCGCTCTTCAAAAAAGGCAACAAAAATGAAATTCAAAATTATCGGCCCATTTCTCTTCTATCAGTTTTTCAAAAATATTAGAGAGACTTTTTTACGTACGAATGGAAACCTTTCTCAATAAACACGACGCGCTTTCAGATTGCCAACATGGATTTAGAAAATCAAAATCAACAGAAACAGCTATATTTTCTTTTCTTAAAGATGTCGCCTCATCATTAGATCAAAACGAGGCATCTATTGGATTATTTTTAGATCTCTCAAAAGCTTTTGACATCATTGATCATGACATTTTACTTTCAAAATTATCTTCATATGGAATCCGTGGTATTGCTCTAGATTGGTTATGTTCGTACCTTAAACAACGATCTCAGAAAGTTGAAATACCTTACTGGAATGATGGAACATTACGTGCGCACCTTTCCGACTCTTTGCCCGTTGCATGTGGAGTTCCTCAAGGATCGATTTTAGGGCCTATTCTGTTCCTACTTTACGTAAACGATATGCCCTCGACGATTCGAAACGGAAGAACGGTTCTCTTTGCGGATGATACGAACATCCTTTGCAATAAAGAAACCGTAAATAGTACAATATCAGATGTTTCAAATTGGTTCCGAAATAACAAATTAATAGTAAACGAAAAGAAAACGGTTTTAATGCAGTTTTCCATATCAAATAAACAATTCTGTGCTCTATTGAAAATGAACAGTGTACCATTGACTGATGTTAAGGCAACAAAATTTTTAGGTCTCTCAATTCAGTCAAACCTTAAATGGAACGTCCATTTAAATGAATTGAACACAAAATTAAGTTCATTATGCTACTCGTTCAGAATTCTTGCAAATTCAGTCAGCCTTCATACTGCTCGTTGTGTATACTTCGCGAATGTTCATTCCCGCCTGAGATATGGCATAACATTCTGGGGAAATACATCTTATAGCTCCCAGACTTTTAGATTACAAAAACGAATTGTACGAATAATAACCAAATCCCACCCACGTGATCCATGTAAGCCTCTCTTCATTAATCTAGGAATTCTACCATTACCGTGTCTTTTTATTTACGAATCAGTGTTTTTGTAAAAAATGACTTGCTCAAGGGCGGGAATATTTTTTCAGAAAATGCCGAAGTCTATTACTATAACACTCAACGTAGAAATCATATTCATCAGGTGACAGTATCAACAGCTCATTACAAAAAATTCACATACAATACATGTACATTATTTTACAACACTTTGCCAGATGACATTAAACGATTAAATTCAATAGGAAAGTTTAAATCACAAGTGAAATCGTTTCTGCTGCATAACTGTTTCTATACAATTAGAGACTATACTGAGTATCACAAGAAAAGTAACATTAATTTTAACAATGATACATAATGCATTAATTACCATTTGGACTGTATAAATGAGTATAAACAACCTGTAACAACTATTGTAACACAGCTTCCGGGTCAATGACCCCATCTCGATCAAGTTTTTCGTCCAGTTTCTCTGATCCATTGAGCAAATGCTGAGATGGCCCCTTGTTTTGCTTCTGGACATAAATGTAACTTCATTTTCTGTGCACGTCTTCTTAGAATTCAGTGGGAAATACAATTATTCAAATTATCGTTTCCATGTTGTCGCGGCAGGAAGTAATAAGAGCCAAAATTTATTGCTTATTTATCTTTGAAAATAGATTTTATTACATGGGAGTTTTTTTGTTTTTTTCTCCCTTTCAAAATTCAAAATTTAAGTAGTATATGACTTATTGTAGGGATCACAGAATTTGAAAATGTGCACACAATTCACTTTCCCATAGCACGTCATAGGCAGTTTTTAACTGTTTTTTGACGTAAAAATAAATAAATATATGTATATATAATTACTTCCTCTAACACTTTTCTGAATCTATGTTTTATGAGTCCTAACCGAAAATAAATTAACGGCAAAGCGCGTGTCCACCGTCCATCTGCGTGCTTGTGTGTGTGTGTGTGTGTGTGTTTGCCTGCCTGCCTGCCTGCCTGCCTGCTTGCCTGCTTGCCTGCCTGTGTGTCTGTCAGTCTGCCCGCCTATGATCCAAGCTTGCGGCAAAACAGCTGAGCCGATTTTCTGCAAAATTGATATTCCTCGATCAATTTAAATGAACTCGAGTCTCTACGAGTTTGAAACGAATATTTTCATTTTTCAAGATACTTTACTTCAACATTTTCATTTTTTTGAATCGGCTCTAAATTTTTTGATTAAACTGTCTTCGCATGGCGTCAAGGACGCTTAAAAGGATGGCGCGTGTCTCATTTTCGTTGAAATTCCTGATTTTTCCAAAATTGCGCATTCGAAATAGAAATTTAGATTTTTGGGACTACTTCACGTGAAAGCTTAACATTAACATAATTTCCTAAAAAAAACTTTAATTCTTTTGATAAGCTTTTTCTCGTATAGAGCAAAGAACGCTTAAAAATGATACAGATCCCAATTTCGTTGAACTTTCGGAATTTTCGAAAAGTTCAAAAGTATTTCGCCGTCTTCCAACAACAGCAACAATATTGAAGATGGGGATTTATTCGTTAATAATTTCTGTACTTTTAAAGTATTTTTTTAAACAAGGTCACCTATAAATTTTCATGAATATGAGTAGTTTTCGCGTTATTTTTGTAAATTCTGGGCAAATTTCAAACAGTTATTTTCTCAAACTCTTCCCCAATTTTTTTAAATTCTGTTTTCTCGAATAGGGCAAATTACGCTACTAGTAATGACGCAGTTTCCTTTTTCTGCGAACTCTATGTATTTTCGAAAGTTGCAAAAAAGAAATCATTGCAAAACTAGAATACTTATGACGGAAATTTGATGTGCATAAATAGAATTACAATGATGTTAAATTATGTATTGAAAATGATAAAAAGTATTTTTCCGGTTCACTTCCTTAGGAGGTTTGTCAAGTGATAGCTGAAAAGTGAGATAGAATTTGCAACATATACGTAAGCGTTACGAATTTTACGAGAAATATATGATATAGTAGCATCATGGTTGTTTAATTCTGTCACCTCATTTTATTTTTCAATTTTTCTACTGATGATGTAAACAATTATGTTTAGTAATGTAGACATCTTGTAAAATGTTAAAATTATATTTTCAAGACAGTAAACCTAGAACTTCTGACGACAAATTGCACCAAGTGTAACGCGCCAGGAAATTCTCTCCGCAATGGCACTTTGTTGGTGAGATTGCTTGCGAACAGAAATTATGTTGCTAGCTCGAGCTGCAGCTTGAAACCGTAAATTGCGTTCTCACCACAATCCTAACAGATGCTGAAATGGTTACTCCTTCAATTGTTTCCTGGTGATCTGGTTGCTACCAACATAAATGCATTTTTTAAAATAATGCTCTTATTTGGCTTAGTTCGGAGAGACTTTCCTGGCGCACTGTATATTAGAGATTCGACAAAACAGATGAAGTAGGAGGACAAGTCCCAAAGAAGATAATGAAATACAAAGTACAGTAAAAATCAGTAAAAGCAACTCGGAAGAACAAAAGATTTTGTAGAAAATAACAAGAAATATGCATGACAAGATTAGTGAAATTGCCAAAGATGAAAATGGAAGACAGTACTTTGGAACTGGAATATGGGCCAAACGAAAAGATAAATTCTGTTTGCCAAGGGTAAGAATTATAGAAATGAATTAACTCGTTAGGTACTAATAAATCGCGAAGATAGATAGGCATAAAGAAATAACGTTCTTCTATGGCCGAAGTATCGGAATTTGTATCGCGTACGGAAAGAACGAAGACAAAATAGGTGGATCTGTGTGTGGGGGGGGGGCAGTTATTTCTAAACTGTTCACACGTTAATAGACTTCGTTGGACGTGAAATCTTTAGTTTTTTCCTCTCAACTGTCCAACAAACAATGCGACTAAACTTAAATTTCAGCAACAACCAGCCACACACATGTGATGTAGCTACGTATGAATTAAATTTACTCACGAGCCCTCCACAGGTGAAATCGTCTAGATTCACACTCAGAGTAATTTGGAAAGAGCGCCGGAGGCGTTGTTGAACATACAAACGCATCTCAGGCGTGACGCCATGCGCACATAACTCGCCTGGTTTTAGTGTTGTGTGAATTGCTGCTGTCATTCTGCCTACTGTGTAAGTTCCCTGGCAAATATTGGTCAAACGAAGGATCAAACAGTGCAGTCACGAGCATATTATCATTGTTACAAACGTCCTTTATTACAGAACGAAACCTTTGAATGAAATCTGCTATAAATCTCGCAAAAATGAAATCTGCGTAGGATAGTAGATAATAGATATAATTCCATTTTTTTGCCAAATGGTATCCAAGACATTGTATATGGGGTAGTGGAGTTCTAGATTAGGAAAAGTAAGGTCACTGTATATTCTTCTATATATAATTCGTAGTTTTGTTATCGTATTTTCCATTTGATCTAGGCATCACGGTGATTGATAATACAGCTACCTGTTTTCTCATTTCGTTGTTTAAAATAGTTTTTCACATTACATTGTCGTGAACGTGATGTAGGGAAAGTTATCTAATGCTGCAAAAAGTCGATCTCGAGGTTTTGACGAATATACTTACACACGTTTTAAGATACCCGGATATCTAATACGTGTTTTTCGCCTGGCGAAACATCTGTCAGTTCAACCGTTCGTCTGTGTGTGAACAACACTAGTGCCCAAATAGCCCCCGGAATTATCACCTAAGTACATATTCCATAGTCGATTTGACTGATATCGCGGCTTGCCGAAATTGAAGTGGATCTCTTAATTATTGGAGGCAACCCCGAGAAATTTTTCGTAAATTTCTCGAAAAATGATTTTTGAGTTGTTTCTTTAATTATTTGCTCGAATAGCGCAATGTAGGATTATAAATACGGTAAGAGTCCTATTTTAGCAAAATGTATGAATTTTCTAAAATTGAACAAGCTGATCAATATTTTGGACCAGTCCTACAATTTCACTATTGAAGTAAGAAATATCATTCTGAACTCAATGAAAGCTACAAAATATGATTATCATTATATGTTTTAGAATCATCATTATATGTTTTAGAATTCACATGAACCTTGCTGGAAAACATGCAGTCGGTAACAAGCTTGCACAATACATCATCAACTCAAGTCCTACGCAGTCTCCTGACAAAAATCCATACCTTTCACCTTCCTTACGTTCTCCATCCCCCACCCTTATTGCGAATCCTGTTGCCTCCTCCTCTGAACCTACTTCCGTTTCTCCCATTCCCACTACCATTTCATCTACACATGATGCTCCAATTTCCTCACAACCTGCTGGATCACATTACAATCTTCGACCACCCACTCGAGGTAAAAATGGAGTAAATATATAGCAACTACAGTCAGATGCAGCAGAAATACATTCGTATAGGTACTTGCTTAAGATAAACATACTGCACCATAATGTTCAATCCCTCTCAAATAAAACTGAGTTTATCGAGGCAGCTCTTCAGGGCGATTTAAATCAAATGGATGTTCTTTGTTTTACAGAACATTGGTTATCTCCTAATGAACTTAGCATTTTCCAAATTCAAAACTTTTACCTCGCAGGCTTTTTTGCAGAGAGAGAGAATCGCATAAATGTCCTACGTATGGGGGTTCTTGTATTTACGTTAGAAATAATATTGATTCTATCTCCTTGGCGGAATTAAATGTGTATTCCGTTGAAAATTATTTCGAAATTTCTGTGGTACATTTTCCTTCGCTAAAAGCTATATTACTTTACATCTACAGGCCTCCAACAAAGAGAGATACAGATTCTATTTGGTTCTTAGTGTTCTTTGAATTCATTGTTTTAGGTGGAGATTTTAACATTGCTTTTCTGGTGGAATCTTACGAAAAACAATAATTTCAAAATTTAATTAATTCTTTTAGTTTAGATATTACGATAAATGTACCTACACGGATCACACTAAATTCGATGAAGGCAATCGATCAAATTATAATTAACAATACTACTTGATATGAAGTTGAAGCAAAAGATTTAGGATACAGTCACCACGATGCACAAATTCTTACCATTATAAGAAATGCGATCACTGACACAATTATTACGCGTATTGATTACTTGATGCAGGAGTCGTGTGGCGGGGTTAATAATAAACAAACGATGTTGATACAAACGATAAGTATAATTCTTCTTTTTCAACGCTTTCATTTCATTTTGACACTTAATTTCGTCTTCAAAAAAGAAAATTAAATATTTCACGGAAAAGCAATTCTTGGATAACACAATAGATTAAAACATCATATACAAACAAGCGAATTCTTTCTTTCTTTCTTTTCTAAACGTCATAACGTATCTCAAGAATTCCTCCTCTACTTTAAAAAATACAAATCATTGTCAAGAAAAGAAATAAGGCAGACTAAAATAAAAAATCACGAACAGATAATTTTGAACTCAAATAACAAAACAAAAGCAATGTGGAACATAATAAAAAATACGACCAAATCAACTAGAAAGCTTGTAAAAAATGTTTTAAAATAAAATGATATAAATGCGACAGACCCAGTAACAGTGGCTCGTCTATTTAACCAATACTTTTCGAGAAATGCTGCCGATATCGCTAGGGGTCTTCAGCCACAAAATTCAATATTATACATTTCCACAAAAAGTTTAGACAGGATCTTCGTTTCCGAAACTTCTTTCTATTGAATTCTCAAAATAACTAGTAGACTAAAATATAAATGTTCGACCGGTTTAAATGAATGTCCACATTGTTTGTTAAAGACCTGTGCGCCTACTTTTTATACACACGTTAACTTACATATTTCATGCATCCATATGCACCGGAACTTTTCCAGATATTTTTAAAACAGCTAAAATTAAGCCGCTTTTCAAAACAGGCAACATAAACGAAATTCAAAATTATCGGCCTATTTCTCTTTTGTCAGCTTTTGTCAAAAATATTAGAGAGATTTTTTACGTACGAATGGAAACCTTTCTCAGTAAACACGACTCGTTTCCAGATTGCCAACATGGATTTAGGAAATCAAAATCTACGGAAACAGTCATTTTCTCTTTCCTTAAAGATATCGCCTCATCATTGGATCAAAATGAAGCACCTATTGGATTATTTGTATATCTTTTCAAAGCTTTTGATGTCATTGATCATGACATTTTACTTTCAAAATTATCTTCATATGGAATCCGTTGTATTGCCCTAGATTGGTTATATTCGTACTTTAAACAATGATCTTATATGGTGGAAATACCTTACTGGAATAATGGAACATTATGTACACACCTTTCCGACTCTTTGCCAATTGCACGTGGAGTTCCTCAAGAATCGATTTTAGTCCCTATCCTTTTTCAACTATACGGAAACGATATGCCCTCGACGATTCGAAACGGAAAAACAATTCTCTTTGCGGATGATACGAACATTCTTTGCAATAAAGAAAGCGTAAATAGTACAATATCTGATGTTTCAAATTGGTTTTGAAATAACAAATTAATAGTCAATGAAAAGAAAACGGTTTTAATGCAGGTTTCTATTTCAAATAACAATTCTGTACTCTGTAACTATTATTATTATTATTATTATTATTATTATTATTATTATTATTATTATAAATGTTATTGGCTCAAGTGTAGGAAATCATCTGGTTTTCTTACGTGTGTTGGGCAAACATTGGCAGACCACATACTTGGTTACAGCTCATGATAAATTCAGCACGGTGCGAACTATACGACATGTTTCTAAAATGACAGATACTTGAGATTTCATGATTATTGCAATGGGGTTTAACTGTAATTTTTATAAATACGTTTTCAGGTTATTGTTAACCAGGCCAGTTTCTGCGATAACAAATGGTATAACTTTAACAGAATTGATACGATATATTTCTCTGTATTCTACGGCCAAAGGAGTATATTTGGATATTTTCCTTTCTACCTTATCAATGTTGTGATCTGATGGATGCGTTATGTCAATGAAGTAGGCCTTTTTATCTGTGACGTGAACTACAATGTCTGGTCTATTAGCTGCAATGGTTTTTCCGTGTTATCATAATACATCCTGTAATTTTTGTTTTCCAATACTCGCGATGGTGTTTAGGTGATTTAGGTGATACAGGTGATATTAGACCATATTTCATTGCAGGGGCTTGATGGATGATTTTTGCTGTTAAATTGTGCCGGCTTAGGTATTCTGTGTTTGCCAAGTTTGTGCATAACGTTGTTATGAGGTCTATTGTTTCTGGTGCTTGATGGCATACCTTACATTCATCTCGTAGGTCTTTTTTTAAATGTATTTTGTGTAGTTGTTGGTAGCAATAATCTTATCTTGCATGGCATGGATAAATCCCTCAATGTCCTCAAATAGAGACCCATCCCAAAGCCAACGCATCGAGGCGTCTTTATCTGCATTTTCCAGGGAATGGGGAAATCTACCGTGAAGTGTTTTGGATTTCCATGATTGCAGTCGGTCATCAATAGTGTTTACATTCGGATAGTTGTCTTTATCCTCCAAATTAAGCGTAGTAATACCCTCTGTCACCAATGGAAATAGCTTTCCACATCTCTGATGGTTCAGATATAAAGTACGTTTTTAGTGTGGTCACTCGTTTATTATCAGGCTTTTAAAGTCTAAGAGGCATCTTCCACCTTGTTTCCTGGGAATGTACAATCTTTCCACAGCACATTTCGGATGGTGGATTCTATATTTAGTGTGCATTGTGCGCACCAGGACATTTAGATTTTCTAGATCAGTTTGTGACTAATGTATTACACCTAAAGAATATGTTGTTATTATTATTATTGTTATTATTATTGTTATTATTATTATTGTTATTATTATTATTATTACTATTATTATTTTTATTATTATTATTAAGACTGTCTCACAGTAAATATAACAAACTCGTAGGGCATGTAGAGGTCGATGTTGATCACATTTTCCTATCGAAATTGATGGTTCTGTGCACGTCAACTGCTATGGTCATTAGTGTTGTGAAAGATTTTCTGCTTCGAGGTGGCGGTGTTCCTCCTCCACTGGGTGATGAGGTCTGGCGCCAACCTGCACGGCGGCTTTCGGGGGATTTCTTTCTTCAGTCTCTCTCCCACCGGGGGGGGTGTAGCACCTCAGTCGGGAGATGCTTCCAAATAGCTTCCGAATTCGAAACTTCCAAATGATCTCCCGGAACGTGTGGAAGTGTAGTTGATTCAAGTGTAATGATGTGAAAGGTGAGAGGGAAGGACGAGGAAACGAGGAAAAAGGAAATATGGCGCGCGGCCCGTGGCCCGTTCGTTAGGGTTCTGCTCCCGCATTAGCCTGGTATTGATTGGAGAAACAAAGATAAATTGCCGATTACAGGAGGTGGCCGCTAGAATGCCCATTTGGACAGCGGTTAAGTTCGACATAGCTATCTATATTCGACCTAGCTGCTCATAATATCCATCACCGTCGGGACCCAAACCGAAGTACCTCCCGGTCAGTGTCGCTTCAGAGACGACAATTCTTGCTGTAAGCTAAACTGAGCAGTGAGCAGGGAGGCAGTGAAAAGGTAGCTTGCCACCGACGTTTGGGAGGGTTTGGGCATGGGGTTCGTTAGCCGGCATCCCGCGTGCAGGAGTGCGGTGGACCTCAATCCCACATACTCGTATAAAAGTCCAGACGGGGAGTATGAACCCCCCTGGCAGCGTTGCGTAGGTTCCGGCGGTACTCACGTCGGAGATTTAAAGCACGATGGCTCTAAGGTGGAGGCTTTGAGGAGACGGGTTAGGGGTCCCGAGCCCCTGGACTTCGGCCCGGGGGTCCCACAGTTGCACATTTGGCTCGTCGTTGCAGTGGCCCTTTGAGCTGCAGAACGGCCCGACCCGGGCATTGAATAGGGAGGTTACTGAAAGGGTAAACTGCGTTGTGACGGACCAAGATCCCTGCCTGTCGGCCCACTTGTGCGTCAGCGGTGGGTGCGGATAATGACCACAGAGCCTTGGGGTCAACACCGGGCACCTATTCCCTTGGTAACTCTAGCAAAAGTGTGGAGTTTTAGAGCACGTAGGGAATATCGTAATTAGCCCCTGATTGTTAGGCAACTCATCATGCACTGGTGTTCGGCAGGCAAGAAAATGATAGTTATAAATAAAAATATAAACGAAAACGTCAATATAATAATGGTATCAAGTAGGTTCCAATAAAAAATGGGAATTCAAAGTAAATACGTATGCATGTTCATGACGTTTCAGGATACATACATCTACACAGTATTCCATAACCCGCTTTCAGTATTGTACAGAAATGGTGCAGGGGAGAGACCATCAAACATTTAAATTCTGAACTATTGTTGAAGAGTTCTGAATTATCTCATTCCTAACGAAGTGGTGAAGAGTTAGGCTAAAGAATGAGGCAAGCGCCCCTGAACAAATTGTGTTTGAGGAAATAAAAAAACTACAACATATTTTCACACTGCATCCACTTAACAACTTAGGAAGAAATGTGGACATGTCCCGTAGTTTGTTTTAACTGTGCACAGCCAGTAAGGTACAAACATGCCCAAACGTGTCGTGCGGGAGAGTAATAGTAATAGTATGTTGTTTACAGGTGACTCGTGCCATTAGAGACAAAACACTACACAGCTAAGTAAATTGAGCATCCCGCGCCATCGAATAACTTTCAGAGGAAACCTGAGGCAGAATAGAGATTACCTAAATATTGGTGTTCACCTACAAATACCAGTTTTGCTCAAGTCAGCGAGTGTACCGTTGTTCGGCCATATATTTCAATTGTTAATTGTTTTGGATGGACATGCACAGAATGAAATGAATTGAATGAATGGAACAGAATGAGTGAATGAATGAATGAATGACTTTTATTTCTCATAAACAATTGTGAAGATAATGGTCAAATCGCCCTCCTTCTTTCTGGTGTATATCTGTCTGTCTGTCTGTACATGTTTGTCCTTTTGTATGTCTGTATTTGTCTGTCTTTCTCTAAGTCTGCCTTTCTCTCTCTTTCCCTCCGTCTGTTTTTCTCTTAATCTTGTTGACTGTCTTTCTCTCTGACAAGTCTTTCTCTCTGACAGTCTTCTCTCTAACAGTCTTCTCTCTGACAGTCTTTCTCTCTTACAGTCTTTCTCTCTTACAGTCTTTCTCTCTTACAGTCTTTCTCTCTGACAGTCTTTCTCTCTGACAGTCTTTCTCTCTGACAGTCTTTCTCTCTGACGGTCTTTCTCTCTGACAGTCTTTCTCTCTGACAGTCTTTCTCTCTGACAGTCTTTCTCTCTGACAGTCTTTCTCTCTGACAGTCTTTCTCTCTGACAGTCTTTCTCTCTGACAGTCTTTCTCTCTGACAGTCTTTCTCTCTGACAGTCTTTCTCTCTGACAGTCTTTCTCTCTGACTGTCTTTCTCTCTGACTGTCTTTCTCTCTGACTGTCTTTCTCTCTGACTGTCTTTCTCTCTGACTGTCTTTCTCTCTGACTGTCTTTCTCTCTGACTGTCTTTCTCTCTGACTGTCTTTCTCTCTGACTGTCTTTCTCTCTGACTGTCTTTCTCTCTGACTGTCTTTCTCTCTGACTGTCTTTCTCTCTGCCTGTCTTTCTCTCTGACTGTCTTTCTCTCTGACTGTCTTTCTCTCTGACTGTCTTTCTCTCTGACTGTCTTTCTCTCTGACTGTCTTTCTCTCTGACTGTCTTTCTCTCTGACTGTCTTTCTCTCTGACTGTCTTTCCCTCTTTCCGTCTTTCCCTCTGTCTATCTTTCTCTGTGTCTGTTTTTCTCTCTCTGTCTTTCTCTCTCTCTGTCTTTCTTTCTCTGTCTGTGTGTGTCTGTCTTTCTTTCTCTGTCTGTGTGTGTCTGTCTTTCTGCTTGTTTTTTGCTTTTCTATTTTTCTGCTTTTCTATTTCTCTCGCCTTCACTCTTTTTCTGAGTATGTCTGTGTAGGTATGTAGACTTAGAATGACTTCGTTTCCATCATTATTGTGGATTAATACGCAAAAAAAATTCTTCTGTCCAACACCTCTCAAAGATTCCTGAATAGAAGCATTGAAGCCCATCTTCCTTTCCAGCGCTCCAAGACTCGACGGCGGGCAGAGAGGGACGCGTGTCTACCATTCCTTCATTTACGACCCTGTGCAATGGCCACGGCTTGGCGCAGGGGCTCGGCCCGTGGAAGGCAGGCGGGCGGGTGCACTCGCGCTAGCTGCCCTGCGAATTCGCAACGAATCGTTATGCGATGCCCCACGGCGGTGCCGTTTCCAGAGGAGTCGCGCGCGCCCGGGGCGTTTGTTCGGCGCCCGGGCGAAAAGCTCCATTTACAGCCCGCGGAGAGCGCGTAACGATGAAACAAACTCCGCCGGCACGCGGGGCGGGCAGACGGGCAGCTCGAGAAGCCCCAGGCGCGCGGCTCGACGACGCACCGGCGCGTGCTGCGCTCTAGTGGTAGGTGTGCCAACTCGTTGAGCCGTTTGGGAGCCGAGTGTTGGTGATGTGCGCTCTCTCGTCGGAGTGATGCCGAACTACGCGAATTCAGAGCACAACCCGCCGAATTCGATTGCCGTTGCTGTTTGAACGCCGTAGGTGTCATCGCCAGGGTAACACAGATCTTTGGTCGGCTTCCGTTCCGAACTTTCTCGCTCGCGGACATCCCCACAGAGTAAATGGCATTCCGCATGAACGCACGGCGGACGATTGATGGACCTCTTGTCGCCATTTTCGGGCTAAAGGAGCTCTGTTGAATAATATTAACTCGGGGAAAGCCAATAACGGGATATTGATTGTCGCTTGAAACTGTCACTCATCAAAAATACCGTTGTGAATCTTATAATGTAATTATTGATAAGTGTATGGAGAACACTTTCAGTACGATATTCATAAGAGGTTTTTGCTTTTTCATTAACTAGTATATACGGCGAGTATATACTTAGTGTACAAAAATTTACACAATACTCCCCTTTCGATCTAGACAAACTCGTGGTCCTGACAAATTAAACCATGTCTTTTCAGTTTTTTTTTATCAGAATTTTTTTACTGGGAAATTTACTTTCCTTTTAATGGGAAGTTTGTTTAAATGTCTAAAAAGTGACAAGAATTTTTTTCTTAATCTTTGTGCTGGAATACGAAGAGTGCGCTAATAAATTCGGCCCCTTAGGGCAAAAAAAAATGTTACAAACACCGTGCTAAGCTACAGGATATTGTAATTTCCCTTCGTAAAATATTTGGTGCATTAGTTGACTTGGACAATACAACAATACATTCATAATTTTTAGAGAAGAATATCCTCAGAAGTTTGAGAATTAAAGTGTGCCAATAGAAGAAATGTTTAACTCGAACAAAAGATTAATAATAATATAACTGCAAAATTGATTGATGGATTATTTCGTGCTTCCGAACACGTTTTCTTCTGCATATACTGATCATTTGACCCCTATATGTAGGCCTATTTTTATTCCGGGCTATGGCTGAGATTTCCTTCTACTGGACGGTATCTTCACATCCGGGTTTCTGCCCCAGCAGGGAACCGCCTCAGCCAGGACAAGCCCTAACCTCCCGACTAGTAATTTTAGTGATTTTAAGATTATTAGCAATATTGAACTTCTTGCACTTTTTTTGCTACGGACATCGTTAATTTCAGATATCAAAGCAGTGTAAAGTTGCATATTTGCATCTTCCACGTACCTACAAAGTTTTTGATAAAATCAATATGAAAAAACCTGATTGGTACCTGAAATTTTGAAAATATTTGTTGTAGAAATATATTTTTATTTGAATTAGTAATAATTCATAAAAAAATATGGAGAGTTTTTATTTTAAAAAGTACGCAGCATAAATACTTCAGAAAAGGAGTGTATAAACCACGGTTTTCGTAGATGAGCGAGTGTTTCCAATTGCAAATTTATTTGGATTGAAATAATTGTTCAAATACAATTTTATTTTACTCTTCTAGAGTCTTATCCGGCTAGAACATTTTCTGAAGATGCAAAATGCTTCAATAACTCATGAAAGTCTTTTTGTTTGCAGGCAAATTAGTGTTAAACAGTTTGTATAGTTAAAATAGTGGTGCAACAACAGCACATACTTTCTCGCATTAATTCTAAATTTGCCATTCACAAATTCTGACCTCCCGACTGGTTTCTCGACATGTGTGGCTGTGTAGTGCATGTAACTGTATGTGTAAGTAAGGGATGTGAGGATGGGACAAGAAGAGAAAGAATAGATTTCCCGCAGTCTGTGGCGCATCTGTTTATGAGGTGCTCCAGCATTCACCTGATATTGATCGGAGAAACCAAGTAAAACTACCGATCAGAGCAGCGAACCACTAGAATCCCCCTCCAGACAGCGGCTGAATTCGACATAGCTATCTAGCTAGTGACAAAAAACCTGCCAAAATCGAAATTCAAAATCTAGGCCCTCCCAATGAGATGCACTGCAGTGACATCACGCAATGCTTTGAGTCACCTCAGCCTGTTTAATGATTTGAGACACTGAGGTTTATAAAATATGCATACCTACAACTTTTACACTTATTGATTTTAATTATTGCAATGTATAATAAATATTTTTACAAATTAATAAATCTATGCGTAATTAATATCCAGATTTTACGCCCTTTCTAAGGAGATTTAGCCACACGTTATCTATAAGCTTTTTTACTTCCTCGCACTTATTTCGTAAGAAGATTATTTCGTAAGTGTTATTTAATCGTGCGACGGAAAACGAGGAATATTCGGCAGAAAAACTGTTTGTTGCCGGACCCTGGTAAAGAAAAGGTGGAAAAATTATGTTGCTGTATACAGTAAATTACTTCCTCTGACACGAGGTGTAGCCAGAATACATGTTTTGTGGGTCCTTGATACCGAAAAATCGATTGACGGCAAAACCTCTTTTCTCTGTCTGTCTGTCTGTCTGTCTGTCAGTCTGTCAGTAATCTGTCAGTCTGTCTGTCAGTAATCTGTCCATCTCTCTGTAGTCTGTCCGTCTCTCTGTAGTCTGTCCGTCTCTCTGTAGTCTGTCCGTCTCTCTGTAGTCTGTCCGTCTCTCTGTAGTCTGTCCGTCTCTCTGTAGTCTGTCCGTCTCCCTGTAGTCTGTCCGTCTCTCTGTAGTCTGTCTGTCTTCAGTCTGGCTGTGTGTCTGTCAGTCCGTCCGTGTATCTGTCAGTCCGTCCATCCGTCCGTCCGTCCGTCCGTCCGTCCGTCCGTCCGTCCCTCCATCCCTCCATCCGTGTGTGAACCGGGAGAGGTGGCTCAGGGCGTCAATTGATGTCACTGAAGTGCCGGGAGGTCCTTGATTCGCGACCCGACGGTGGCAGGATTTTCGACACTAGCTTGTCAGCTACATCGAATTCAATCGCTGGCTGGAGGAGAATTCTGACGGTCGGCTGCTCTGATCGGTAGTTTTTCGTAATTTCTCCGATCAGCACCAAGCGAATACTGAACTCTAACAAACGGGCCACGGACCGCGTGCAATCTTTCCTTCCTCTTTCTTGTTCTATTCTCATTACTTACTTACACATACTTACCGGCTCTGTAATACCTCAGATACCGGGAGACATGTAGGAAGTTTAGAGCTTGTCCCGGCTGGCGCAGTGCACCGCTGGTGGGAGACACCTAATTGGGGAAAACCGCGCTGGCCGATTATAAGTCGTCACCGGATGGGTGACCACCCGCGGGGAAAGATCATCGCCACCTCCGGATGATAAATCACACACTACACTTACGGGACTATGGCCCTTGGTAGTTGACGCGCCCGGAATCACTAACAGTCAAATCAATCAATCAAACTATATTTTTGTGTGAATGGTCAGCGCTAGCGACTAAACCGTTCGGCCGATTTTTTCCACAATTAATATTCCCCAATCTATCTCAAAGGAGGATTAGGGGTATCAAACTAATATTTTGTCTTTTGAGGCTACCTTACATGATGCCTCAAAAAAACTTTTCACAATAGTCTAAAACATGTCACCGAATACTTTTATTTTACATTGTCCTCGAATAGCGACGTTTAAGAGAATGATGCAGGTAGTATAAGTATATTTCATAAATTCTGTGCAATATCGCGGAGCAGTTAGAAATAATGCGAGGAAAGATATGCTCTTCCTCCCCCACTACTTTTATCTCTATGCTTCTGTTGGTCAATATTTGAGGCTGTAGATTTGTTAGCTTCTTTTTGTGAGAAAGCATCAGAAGTCCATTGTCGTTTGTTGATACGAAGAAAATCGTTTTTGTTGGTCTCAAACTCTTTGTTTTGTACTTCCATTACATCTCATGATAATGGTGATGGGCATGGTCAATCTATTCATGGTCATCAATTTCCAATATATAAGCTTGTATTCTAGAAGCTAGCTTTTAACATATCACAGTGTTAAAAACTATCTTCTAGAATACCAGCTTTGATGTAGGTTATGTTAGGAGGTTCTTTATAATATATTTTTTGGTTCTTGTAGGATTATCTTGTGAGGAATTACTGTGCACACATTTGGTATAATGACTCTTTTGTATTAATTAAGGGCCTTGACCTACATTTTAATTATTATATTTTGAAACTTACCAGTGAAGTAATTGCATTTTTCTACTATTAAAAAACGCATATCCTCTTATTAGAAATAACACGAATCTATTGTAATTGGGGTTAAAGATATAGGCTACAATTGCTGTAATCTTTATTAGTTAAGCAATCTTGCGATTCTCGCCGTTTTCAGCGCACGACATAACTTACTCTTCTTACGAACTAAGTGCGAAAAAGTAAAAAAAACAACGAAACAAGAAAAAAAACAAAAAAACAACAACAAACAAACAAACCTATGATTTGCCAACGCGTTTATCGCGGCTAAATCGCAGCTTCTCTCGGGAAGGAACTTGTCGGGTCCGCGATACACCATACGAGCGTGAAATCATTTTGTAGTTCGATGTTTTGCCCTTTCTTCAAAAGGCGCTGCCTACTCAGTATTCACTCTACACCTCCCCAACCACCACAAGCAACCCTCTCCTCGCGATAACTCCTGTCGCAGCTCGGAGCGGAGCCAACACGGACGCCCGCACTCGTCTGAAAACAGTTGGGCAGGTCTACACCCACGTAGCATTACTTTACTTACGGTTCATGTTGTTCACCTGCCCTTTCGTTATGTTTACGTTGGTAGAAATACCAGCCAGAAGGCAGCTAACTTTCAATAATTCTCAAATAAAATTGACTAATTTAACACACTGATTCAACACTTTAATATAATAAAACACTCCTTCGTGTGACAGTTGTTAAACTTAGTAACGTGCACCATAGACACTTGTTACTTTCATCGTGGTTGAAACGAGACTGCACCAGCAATATTTGTGCTATCTTTTGTAGCTCGATTTTACGATACAAAAGCATTCATGAAACATATTTACAAAGTTTGAAATCTCTACCAAGCTTAAATAAAAACATGCATTTGCATGGAAATCCTGTCTCTAGTAATCAGTTTCATTTAAATGAGTGATCACCTTGTAAATTCCAATTACTTATCAAAAACCCAAATTCAAGGATATATTTAATAATTTAATTATATCTGCCAACGTTACGTGAATATAAAATCGTAGACCCCTTCCGGGCTGTGAATACAATACAGACCTGTAAGTACAATTTATAGGTAGCTAAAAGTAATGAAGTTTGATATATACATAATTAATTATCTAGATACAACTGCATGAAACAGATGAAGATATTTATTTATACCAACTTACAAAATAACTCCGCTAATCACAAATACTTATTGACGTGACAAAAATCATTCATTCTCTACAAGAAATCTATGATTGCCAGGAAATATTGGAAATATACGAACCTCTAAAACATTGATATTCAAGTCAAAATTACTAAATAAGTTATAACTCATAGATGCATCTAAAATAATATTTTGAATATTAACTTAGAAAATGAAGGGTTCGGCTGTAAATCATAAAATAAAACTGATCTTTACAGTCTATCATATTCAGATCTTACACGTACGTAGCACGTCTTTGTATCAATCGTATACTCGCCTTTCGTTTTCAGTGCTTCTATTCCCCTTCACATTCGCGGAAAGGGAGCCAATCACTGCAGCGGCGACGCTTGCTTGCATAGTCACTGCCTGTATTGCGCTCGAGGGCGATGATCGCCAACTTAAATTTAAATTAAAATTTTTTTAAAAATTTATTTTTACGTCAAAAAATAGTTCAAACTGCGTATGACGTGCTATGGGGAAAAATGAATTGTGTGCACATTTTCAAAATTCTGTGATCCCTACACTAAGTCATATACTACTTTAAAAAAAACCTCCCGTGTAATAAAATCTATTTTCAAGGATAAATAAGCAATAAATTTTGGCTCTTATCCATGTTGTCCTTCGGAATAACTTTGAACAGGCCTGGAATAGCCATTCCTTTCTTCTTTACTTAAAGTGCTTGCAGCGTCCGTGATGCAAGTAATCATAAACAACCTTAACAAGAAATGAACGTAGATGCGTGTGGTGTTCCAAAACAATGTACGCGTACGTAGCAACCTATACATTATAAGCACGTTAACATATATTGTACGTAATGAAAAAATACAGTTCATATTTTGAAAATCTACAACACAACAACGGACTGACTGACAACACAACTAGTTTTTCACGTGTTTTTAAAATATAACAATCAATTTTTATATCTCAGCATGAAAATGTTGAAAACATCCAAAGTTTCATGGACGCCTATTTTATGTTATTTATGTTTTTTGAAGAGCAAGAAGGTTCTTGAAATTCTTTTGAAGCAGAATATTTTTTGAAATGTTTCTGCTGTTGGGTAATATATTGCCTTGTAAGAAGCCCATTGCACCCAGAAATAATTGGTCAAGAAATAATACATAATACTTACTTGACTATGCAAAACTATGCCGTGCGAGTTGCGTTGTGTCAAGTTAACCGTATCGTAGTTGGAATATTCAATTCACGTCAGACACGAAAAATATTGGAAGTTTAGTCCTAATATAAATTGTCATAACCGTTGTGCGGGGATTTGCAACTTGCCCTAAACTTCGTTCTAGTTTAAGGGTGAGTGATAAAACACCCAGACTGGAAGGCGTTTCGACTGACAGAGAACTTCCCAAGCTCGCGCCGATTTCAGCCTCACCTGTCAGTAAAGAATTGCGACATTTCGTATCCCTGTCACCATTTGTATGTGACACCAATGTGAAACCAATGACACTCATTGTGAAAGACTTCAAACTTTCGACACGAGAGAAAACCACTCATAATTATGGTAAACGCAATTATTGTAAAAGTAATTATGGTAAATTTGTTTTTTCTGTGTATGGAAAGTGCTGTGTGAACTCATAAGACTGAGGCGCGTAGTTGAACTACTAATTTAAGTAGTTAAATTGTACTATTAATTTTTGCCATCACAAATGTTACGTCGATAAAAATATTAGCAAACAAAAAATTTTTCATACCTCCTGGATGAAAGTAGGTGATTACAAAGGAAACGATCATGCTGAGTTTGAAAATCGTTATAAAAATGTTCTATCACTCAATATAAGAATATATTTATTATTTGAAATAAACAAAATCCTATACTAATTTCCACATTGCTACTCCGGTTATATTACTACAAAATTTTATAAGGTTCTTCATATGTGGTAAGAACAAGTTAAAAATCGAATATGGATATTCGGATAATACGCAGCCATTAAAATAGTTTGTTGGTACACAACATTGTTAGAGCGAATAAGAATGATTTGAGTTTTCCATACAACCACAATCATTGTACAGTCGACACAATATTGGTGAGCAGCCCATGATTTGTCCTGATCACAAACACGACAGCCAAAGTATAAAGAATACACAAGTTTTGTATTTTCATATATTTTTTCTTTTGAAGTTTGAGTGTCTTGCACAAACGTAACAGAAGTTATCGGGACACGCTTTCGATGTGAAATGACGATTTTCATTTTATCGAACCGATTCAATTCTGCAGATCATGTGGCGAATTTCGCTTTATAAAAAAAAGAACTGGAATGTATTTATGTATTTCAGACTCACGGAAACCACACACGAACTCCACGCGCTCGGCGGGCACAGTTCCGCATGACACCTACTAACTCAGAATCTGCCACCCCAAACAGGTGAAAACTTGTATACTTGCGATAAGGTAAAAGACTAAAACAATTCCTTCGGTGACTGATGCGGAGTAGGAAATATGATGATGCACGTGACTTATTTTCAAAACATCGACTAAGATTCACAAGACCAAAAAACCTACTCGTAATTGAGCGCGGCCATCAGACGGCCTATACTAACGACCATATAGACAGCAATCTTTAAACACAAGGTAAAAAAAACAACAGCACGAAAGCCAAATTTTGTTGATATCATATGAAAGTGGCATAGGTGAACTGAATAAATACAGTAGTTTTAAATAGATTTCATGCGTATTGATTCTACATATCTTACAGTTGCAATTTAAATGTATTTTTATTAATGGCTAAATGCGGTATGATATGGTAAAAAGTTAACAAGATAGTAAGTAAACGAGCAGTGATGCTTTGTATTGATACTTAACTAAAGAGAAGCCTAATGCCAGGACCATGGTATATTAGGTGATATGAGTACAGCTAAACAGAGACAATTCACACATCTAAATATTTTTATTTAAAAAATACGAATGATGCTCTAGTGATAAGGAGGGTGAAAGCGAAAAAAATGTGAAATTGAAGTGTGTAATCAAAGAATTAAAAGGAATAGCAAGGAAAAGGAAGTAGTAATAAAAATAAGGCGTAACTTGATGATGGTTATGATGATAATAATAAAAATAGTAATATTAGTAAAAATAATAAATATAATATAGCATCATTAATGAAATGGCAAATGCTGATCAAGAAGCTGAGAACAGAGAAAGCTTGATGAAGAATTGAAACGCTTG
Organism: Teleogryllus occipitalis; assembly: GCA_011170035.1. Lineage (NCBI taxonomy): Eukaryota > Metazoa > Arthropoda > Insecta > Orthoptera > Gryllidae > Teleogryllus > Teleogryllus occipitalis. The sequence goes on along the minus strand of BLKR01012162.1, from coordinate 1,616 downwards.
GAGGCAGTGATGAAAGAAACAAAAATGAACAAAGATTTTATAGGTATGGAGCGAGGTAGTGAAAAAGGAGGATTACAGGTAAATTGGATGAAGCGAAAAGCGACAAAAGCATCACGGGGCAGCTGGAGGAGCGGGGTACGACTCACCACGTGTGCGCGTTGTTGGCGGGGCGTGACGGGGCGCGTAGGTTGAGTGGCGGCGGGGAAAGCGCGTGAGGAAAGGCAAGGCGCGGTGACGAGGAACTGAGGCGTGGCGCGGCGGCGGGGGCTGGGGGCGGCGATGGGCGCGTGGGCGGTGCGCGTGGACGGGGCGCGTAGGCGGTGCGCGTGGGCGGTGCGCGTGGGCGGTGCGCGTGGGCGGTGCGCGTGGGCGGTGCGCGTGGGCGGGCGCGCGGTGCGCGTGGGCGGTGCGCGTGGGCGGTGCGCGTGGGTGGGCGCGTAGGCGGTGCGAGTGGGCGGTGCGCGTGGGCGGTGCACGTGGGCGGGCGCGTAGGCGGTGCGAGTGGGCGATGCGCGTGGGCGGGGAGCGAGGGCGATGCGCGTGGGCGGTGCGTGTGGGCGGTGCGCTTGGGCGGTGCGCTTGGGCGGTGCGCGTGGGTGATGCGCGTGGGTGATGCGCGTGGGCGGTGCGCGCGGGCGGTGTGCGTGAACGGCGTGCGTGGGCGGGGCGGGTGGGTGGGCGCGTGGACAAGACTCGTGGGCGGGGCGCAGGGGCGGGGCGCGCTGGGGGTTGGGGGGAATGAAGTGCGGGGCGTGGCGCGGGGGTTAGGCCCGGCCCGGAGGCGCCTTGGGCACCGCGGGCGGGCGTTCGCAAGGGGGAGGGGTAAGAAACGGAAGGCGCCCGGGCGGGGCGGAGGGAAGAAACCAGGCGGCGGGGAACCTCGAGGCGATGCGGGGGTACGGCGTAAAGGGCGGGTGGGGAGGGGAGAGGCGGGGCGGAGAGAGAGCGCGCAGCCCCGCGGGCGATCCAGGCCATGAACGACGCCGCGCTCGCGCCCCGCGAACCTGCGAAGTCGGAGCGGCTGCTTCAGCTAACATTCGTCCCAAAGATTTCAAATTGGCTGAGCAACCTGATAGTTCGAAATGATCCGTATCACTCGACATAACGCGATCTATCAACAACGTATGATTTTTTTCTAATACCTCTCTTTCTTTAGTATGATTGTACACCGATATGTTCTTTATCAATGTTTACCAGTTTCGATTATGGATTGGGTTCCCAGAATGTAAGCTTTGGGACGAGGATGCTAGAGGAACGAGTTTCATGTGCCGATGAGGACAGTTTCTGACAAACATGGGCAGGCATTTGTAGACCATCTTGAACAATTATACAAGTTTTCGCAATCGGGCCTCTCTGTTCCTTCTTCGTGAGTGAATTACATCCTCCCTGTGAACACATTCTAAGTCATTTTAGAATGCGCAAATGATGGTGTTAATAAGAAATAGAAGAATTAAACTGAATAATTTTTTTTAAATTTATGTTTGTCACTTCTGTGAACGAATTACAATAATGTAAGAATTCTTCCACATTCGATTTATGGTTTATATTTTCGACTATTTTTTTGCTAATGTTTCTGGCATGTCTTGATGCCCTTCAACAGTCCTTTAACATGATCT
>BLKR01012161.1:20000-22939 GCA_011170035.1 Teleogryllus occipitalis | reverse complement strand
TCCGCAATTCCCGTCGAATCTCATGTGAAATTTGTTCCAACAAAACGAGTTTAGCTGCTTCACTAGGGCTAGTCCAACCTCTGTGAAGTGTCGCAAACTCCACCCCTATCCTTATTCCTTCCCAATTCTGGCCGCTGAGTAGTGACGCGGAGCGCGCACGCGGAGATGCTACCTGGCGGTCCTCTTGACAACTGACTGCGACGTGACATGACATAAGGTTAATGAAGGATTACTCCCCCAGCGCAAAGCGCTCAACGACCCATAAGGGGCCTTGGAGACGCGTGGCGTGAGGTTGTAGACGCAACTAATTAAATTTTTTTTTTATGACAGATTTGGCAAATATCGCCAAATGAGTGGAGGAACTTATCACATAGTTATTATACAAATATTGGAAACTGAAGCAAAGTACAGTGTTATTTGTCTTTGTTATTGAATTCGAAAAATTGGAGAAATTTTGAATAGACATCCAATGCCATCCAATGTTCTTGTAGATGAAGATGAAATTGATGAACTCAATGAGAATGTATATCCTGTAATTTCCTATATTGGTGGTTATTTTTTATACAAGACTTTAAAAGAAAAGAAGTGAGGGTATTGTAAATTGTTTGTCACTGCTAATGAGCATGAAATGAAGGAATAGTTTGATATTTCTCACTAGCATCGTGGCTTATGTCTCCCTAATGGGGATGCCATTGTAGCGTTATGTATTGTTATATTGTGACACAGAAAATACTTGAAGAATACGAGAAAAGTTCGTAAAACAAATTAATCCAAGAGGTATTTTGTGCAAAATTTGCGAAGACAATGTGTGTATTTCGCTGGTTTAGATTGTTCTGCTGGAAATATCAGAAATTCTAGAGTTAAGTCGTTTGAAACTACTTGTGATAATTTTTTAACAATTATGTTCAAAAACCTACTACAGAGAGGAAGTTACCTATTTCAAAGATACAAAAAGTATTCAGGACCTGCTTTTAAGAAAATTCAGTAAATGAAATAATATTCATACAATGTATTTTGTTAATTTTTATTTTATTTCCTCATCTTGTCCTCTCAATTTGTGCTTCCCTGAAGCGTCTTCTATTTTGAAAGAAATGTATAAGTATTTTTACGGGGTTAAGATATCATACGGTATTGCCAATTAGCAATAAAATATTTGTATGTGAAGGGACCTAAAGATTAATGTAAAATAGGTGAATAGCATGCATGTTATGTGTTCATATAAATATATTACATTCTCCAATGTTTGAGGCCACTGCGGCGATACATCAGCCGCCTAGCCGTCACGACACATTTTCCGTCTTTCGTCTAGTACCCAAGGTGGCGGCGGTGCTGTTGGCGATCGGTGGAGTGGGACTCAAGTCAGGTTTCTTATTAGCACAACCAGTTCCACTTTTTATGTTTGACATTCAGAATTTATTATAGTACATTTTGATTACACGACGTTTCGGCTACACCTTATAGCCATCTTCAGACCTGCTTTGCAATTGTACATTTTAACAAATTAAAGTGTATAATTTTAATACATTTTAAAATAAATATCTTTTGACAGAAGCTTACCTTTTATAAAATAGAGTTGGAATATTAAACTATACTAGAATATTTACATCGTATGTAAATATAAATTCCATACTATAGTAATTGTTTAATCATTATCCATCATAATTATAATAATAATTAAGAACTCCATAAATATTGATTTTTATTATGTGCTATGAAGCATTGCAAGTAGTGATTTTGCGACAATTAGTATTCAGACCTTTCATGACCTGCTGCCTGTCGAAGGGCGGAAATCGCTGCGCGCCGCCACTATCTGCGTCTCTGTCATCAAGGTCTCAGTTCCCTCGGAGGACATGTAGGGAGGTACAAACGCGTGTGTACATGGCAGGTTCGGAAAGACGATCTAACACAAGCGTGAATAATCCAAATACAATTATTGCAAAGATGTGTGTCCCTAAAAATGTTATCTCGATATGGGAGAAATAAATACATTTCCCTTTTGGTTAGAAACACAATTTTAACGATAATGGGTTCTAATAAAAAGTGTTAAAACATGGAGGGTAACAATATCATCAAGTGCATCGCATGGAAGTTTATTTTTCAGTTTTCTTAAAAATAGCATTGGTTTACACGATATCCTTACAACTGACTTGGGTAGAATTATTAAAAATGCGTGTTATTGTGCCCTTGAAACTAAAAAGAGACCAATGGATATGACCTTTACCATCAGTCGTGAAAGAACGAACACCCTAAAATAAGACACCTGATGATAGACGTTTCAGGCGCTGGCGATGCACCTTTGCTTGCTGCAGGAAGCGTGGAGGTCACGAAATGTCTTGATGCAAAACGCCTCTAAAACACTACTTCTAATACTCCATAACACTTCAAAATTTGAAAAGTATGTGGGTTTTGCATGGTGGTGTACCAGCTGGCGAAATGTTGAGAATGTTTGGTGCACTCGCTTCCAACACCGGATGTCCCACGAAAGGGGAGCTGTCTTCCAGACAATCATCAAGGCGCAGAAACGTGCTTCAGTTTATTCAACTTATCCTTTCAACTGTAGTTCAAGGAAATCTCATAGTTTAAAAAACATAACATTTAATACAGATATTTTGTTTAAAATATTACCAATACCCTTCATAAGTATTTAGAATATATATTATCAGTTCCATTCAATATTCATTGAATATGACAGTAGTACACACACTGGCGCTGATGGACGTGAAAACGTCGCATTTCTGATGGTACATTCATCACATTTTGAGTTCCTTCTAAAAAACAAATATTTGGAAAAGTAAATTGGTATAACAGATTTTTGCAGCTTCGCACTTTTTCTGTGTACTTCATACGCACGTTTTCCATCGAACATCTTGTTATTTTGTGAAACTATTTGTTGCTCTTTAACTGTATTAGCACATACTATTAGCATCTGTTACAGATTT
>BLKR01012161.1:0-15000 GCA_011170035.1 Teleogryllus occipitalis | reverse complement strand
AACCATCTGTGTATAAGAATACATGATCTGAATAGGCTATCATGTCCTGAAAATGCATCTGGTAAACAAGTGGGCTAGTCGTTTGTTTGGGAAGCTTGGATAGTCTGAGATAAATATTCGGACGGAGGAGTTTCCAAGGGGGAATGGGGTGACTTGGGGGTTTCACAGGGGTGGGAAGATCAACATTAAGGTCACGCAAAAGATTTCGCAATCGAATACCTGGAGGGTGAGGCAACGATGTTCGAAGAATATAGGATGTTTCATACTTAGGATGGGTAATTATTTGACGACAAGGACGATTAGGAAGTCCTGATACTTTAGCACCGTAAGATGCTAATAAGATATCCCGCCTTCTTTTTAAGGAGGACTCACCAGACTCGGCTAGAAGGCACTCAATTCGGCTGGTGCGATACGCACCAGTTGACAGACGGATACCAGCGTGGTGTATACTATTGATGGGTCGCAGAGTGGAGGGAGCTGCCGAGCCATACACTTCACTACCGTAATCCAAAACTGAGCGGATGAGTTTTCTATATAACCGCAGTAGGGTAGTGCGGTCGGCACCCCATGATGTACCATTCAGCATTCGAAGAAGATTAAGGGGAGAGACACATCTGGTTTGTAATCCACGGATATGAGCACGCCACGTTAGGGACTTGTCAAATGTAAGCCCCAGGAACTTAGCAGATTCAGCGAATGGAAGCTGATTTCCTCCCAAGTACAGAACAGGGTTGCTATGCAGATGGAATATCCTACAAAAATGCAAACAGGTACATTTAGTAGCAGAGAAATTAAAGCCCGTTGACGGGCTCCATTCGTGGAGCTTGTTGAGCACCATTTGGAGTTGCCTCTGTATCACACTGATGCTGCTGGATGAACAGAAGATGGCAAAGTCGTCCACAAACAACGACGCCTTTACAGGTTCTCGCACGGTCGCCGCTATACCATTGATGGCGATGGCAAACAGTGACACTCAGGACTGATCCTTGGGGGATACCATTTTCAAGAGGGTGACTACGAGAAAGCCTATCACCCACACGAACACGGAAGGATCTGTTTGAAAGGAAACTTTGAAGGAATAGAGGAAGCTTCCCCCTAAATCCCCAAGAGTGCAGGGTTTGCAGAATGCCATGCCTCTAGGTGGTGTCATAGGCATTTTCTATGTCGAATAATCTGGCCACAAGATGTTGCCTCAAGACGAACGATGTACAAACAGCTGTTGCCAACGAAGCGAGGTGGTCCAAGGTTGAACGGTTTCTTCTAAACCCGCTTTGGATTGGCGTCAACAGATTTTTGTACTCCAAGGTCCAGACCAGACGCTGATTCACCATGCGTTCCAGAACCTTGCATACGTAGCTTGTGAGAGAGATAGGTCGATAACTTGATGGCAGTGATCGATCTTTGCCTTCTTTGGGAACTGGGACGATGATGGCTTCTCGCCAAAAAGTAGGGATGGTGTGCTCTTCCCAAATACGGTTAAAGACTCGGAGAAGAAATTACATGGCCATTTCGGGAAGATGTTGCAGCATTAAGTTGTGAATTTGGTCTGGACCTGGTGTGGTTCTTTTCGCAAGCATTAGAGCAGAACTCATTTCAAACATGGAGAAATGGGTATTATAATCCTCATGTGCTCTGCTAGAAAAACCCAAAGCGCGGTTTTCCATTCTTTCTTTGAGAAGAATGAAGTTTGGAGCATAGTTTGCCGAACTCGACATTTTTACATAATGAGTGGCAAGTACCTCTGCAATGACGTCTCGAGCTGTGATAACCTGACCATTTTTTAGAAGACCTGGCACAGAGATTGAGGAAGGATATCCTTTGATTTGACGCACCTTCCTCCATACCAGACGTGGTGGCGTTTGGCAATTCAAAGAGGAGACGTATGACCTCCATGATGGATTTTTACTTTTTAACATGGTTCTCCTCGCCTTTGCTCTGCACCTTTTGTACTCGATTAAGTTATCCGCGGTTGGATAGTGTTTTAATCTCGCCAAAGCTTTCTTACGAGCACTAACAGCCCTTGAGCAATCAAAGTTCCACCACGGGACGAAAGGGTGTCGCGATTTACCAGTCGACTTGGGGATTGCAATGTCCGCAGCTCGTAATACAGCTTTGTTAAAATGTGCTGCCATTTCTTCCACACTGACAAACTCCTCCTCCGATACACTGACGTTCGCTTGGAATGTCAGCCAGTCAGCACGTCCGACACACCATTGAGGGGGGCGCGCCAGCCCACGGGCTAGCCCATCAATGTGGACGATAATCGGGTGATGGTCGCTTCCGTACAGGTCATCTAGGATGGACCATTGCAGAACGGCTGCAAGAGAAGGGCTGCAGAGTGCTAGATCGATACACGTGCTTGAGTTTGTGGCGACGGCGAAGTGAGTTGGTTCACTGGAATTCAAAGTAACCAGGTTCGCTGAGTCTATAACCGATTCTAATACACTACCTCTCGGACAAGTGCGGGAAGAGCCCCAGAGAGGGCTGTGGGCATTTACATCCCCGACTATCACAAACGGAGAGGGCAGTTGGTTGATCAAACCCAAAAGTTCGTGAGCAGATACACTCAGTCCTGGAGGGATGTAGATATTGCAAACAGTGAGTGTGAGGGATGGAAGGTGCACCTGCACACACACTGCTTGGAAGTCGGTCTGAAGAGGTACCTCTGAAGACAGCAGCGAATCATGAACCAATGAAGCGACTCCGCCATGAGCACGGAGGCCATCATCCACATCGAACCTGAAAGGGGAAAAACCACGAAGAGACAAGGGACGGCTCGGAGTGAGATGAGTCTCTTGGAGACAGATTACAAGACTATTGTGACGGGACAACAACAGCTTGAGATCGTCCCTCCGCGAGGAGTAACCATTTACGTTCCATGACATAAGAGCCATGGAGAATAATTAGGTTTCTTTTTTCCTCCGGCGTTGGGAGCCGGATGATCGGGATTCCGCCACAACGGGAGTTTCATCCGAGGACGAAACCTCCTTGACATTGCCAGAGGGGCTGGGTGCTCGCTCAGTGCGAGTTTCGTTAGGTGTTGTTGCCTTTTGTTTTCTATTGACCGGGTCTGAAGTAGGTGTTCGTCAATCAACTTCCATTGAAACATTAGGAAGAGGTTTGGTCTTCTGCGAAGGCTGAGCTCTTTTTTCAGTTTTCTTGTATTTTGTCGGCATAATCACTCTCCCACCCTGCAGGGGTGAGGTATCCACAGTGAGGTCCAGTGGAGACACCTGACAAGCGAAACTCACAACTTGGGGGATAGCTCGTTCCGTTTGACAACCCGCTGCTACCCCCGCAGTCCTAACTTTCACAGCGGCGGAGAAGGAGCGAGACAGATCAACGGGGTTCCTTGATAGATACCGACGTTTGGCCTCGGGAAATGATACCTTCTCAGCAGCTCGTATCTTCTGGATTGCCCTCTCTCTTAAAAAGGTTGGACATTGTTTGTAATTGGCCGGATGGTCACCTTCGCAGTTAACACAATGCGGTGCAATGGCTCAGGGTTCAGGTTCGTGTGTAGATCTCCCACACTTACCACACACGGGGGTGTCTGCCATGCACCGCTGCTGTGTGTGGCCAAACCTCTGGCACTTGAAACACCTCAAAGGGTTAGGGACGTACTGTCGGACGTGGAGGTTATAAAAACCGCACGAAATCTTCTCAGGGAGAATAGGAAGATTAAAGGTGAAGATAAGAGTGGAAGTGGGGATTTCTCGCCCATGCTCCCTCCTCTTGATTCTATACACATCAGTCACGCCTTGGTCTTTAAAAAACGAAACTAGTTCTTCCTCACTCTCCGTTGAAAAGTCTTCGTGGTTGACCACTGCCTTACAGAGGTTTAGTGTAGGGTGTGTAGTCACATCCACCTGGAGGCCGGCAATCTGCTTAGTGTTCATAATTTTCACAACCTAGTCATCTGTACGTGCTTCAAATAGAATGGTACCATTCCTTTGTCGCACTACAGCTTGCAGCTTTCCAAAGGTTTCCTCTATGGCGCGCGCCAAACGAACAGCACTAATAGATTTGAATGTTTTTCCTTCCTCGGCACATACCATGAGGAGGAATCTAGGCTTCTTCGGTCGGTCTTCCTATTTTAAAAAGAAACTATTTAAACCAATAGTTCTCTCAGGACATCGCCTCTTCCTTGCGGAAGAGGGCGGGGGAGAAGGTTTAGTATCCATGAAGATGGATATTGAGTTCATCCCCGTGGTCCCCACCCACCACGGAGCCCAACAAGGGGACACTCCGTCGGAGTGCCAGGGTTGCCACGGAGATATAGTGGGGGAATAGCACAGCGCTGCACCACCGTGTATCCCCCCGCTCACCCTGGAGTTCAGTACAAGACCTAGTCCAAGCCGATTGATCGGGAGTGGGTTAGCTCCCGACCGCCCGTCTGGAAGAGTCCGAGGCCAAAGCAAGCGTGTTGAAGCCTACAAGGAATGTTCCCCAAAATACGTAGTCAACGTATCCCTAAGTGCAAAGCAGAACGTAGCACAAGGTAAGTAGTGGGGAAACAAACAGACTCCTCAACCGCCAGGACACACATTCCCTCCGACACGGGTCGCCAGGCACGGCAAACACATGGGTGGGCGTTCAGCATACAGAGGGGGCCAGTGAAATAGAAGAGGGAGAAGAAAAGAGAAAGGATGTAATAAAGGAACGAGAATGATATATGGGAGAAGAAAAAATGTCTGGTAAAAGAAAAGAATACTTGAGAGCCCTCTCTGCATCCCCCCGTCAGGACGTGGACCAACCCACCTCGACGGGTCGTGCACTTCGATCTCACGCAAGCTTTACCTAGTTTGTCAGCCCACACTGGGGCCGCATACAACTGTTGGGAATGAACTGCAGAAGAGATCGTTCTACGTTTCGCCTCTTTTGGACACGCCACATTTGGCATTAATCTAGAGACGTCGGAGCATTACTTCGCTGCCTAGTTCGCAGTCTCGTTAATGTGCGGACCAAAGCTGAGTCTGTGGTCGATCTCGACACCCAAATAGGTTATCTGGCGTTGTTCACGTCCCCCATTCTAACGAACGAACATGGAGAACGAAATGCTCTCCGGTCCCCAATTAACACCGCCTGTTTTCTCCACACCCATGTGAAGGAGTCTCTTGTCTCACCTTTTTACCATGAAAAGGGTATCGTTCACTTTCATCTCCAGCAAGTCGTCGTTGCTATGGCAGGCGATTAGGGTATCTGCGTAGCCTATGAGCTGGGTGTCTGATGGCGCGTCAATTTGTAAAACACTGTCGTACATGACAATCCATATTAGCGTATCTAGCCTAGAGCCTTGGGGCACACTGCACGTCGCATCTTCGATTGAGGAGTTCGAGTATACTATTCTTTTGTCGTTAAGGTAATCTTCGATCATGCTAAGGAGGTATTCTGGGACTTTTGTCTCCCAGTGTTTCAATGATGTCTCTCCATCTGGCAGAGTTGAAGGCGTTTCTTATATCTATGGCTACTAGCGCACAGAATCCTTTCTTCTTCCAATCATCTTCACGATGGCACCCGTAGACGGATGTCCCTTCCGGAAGCCATATTGTCTGGGAGATAAATTTACCACATGTTTCACTATTCTTGATAGAATTAAGACCCACAAATAGCTTGCCCAAAGAATCCAAAAGGCAAAGCGGTCTGAAAGACGAAGTCTGATTCACGGGCTTATTCCCCTTCCGGAGAAGAATGTTTTTTCTGTTTCTTCCACCGCACGGGGAATGTTCCATTCTTAAGGCAGCAGTTGAACACATAACAAGCATTCCGGGTATTCCTCTGTTACGATCTTCAGCATCTCGTTCATGATCCCGTCGAATCCTGGCGCTTTCCCGCGATTCATGTCCACCACAGCATCTCGCAGTTCTTTCAGTGTAAACACATTTCCCGTCAAAGGAAAAGCCGATCGGTCTTTCTTTCCCAGCGATCCCTAGCAGGGAAGAGGTCGTCCATTACTTTCTTCACCCAGCGTGGGTCGTCTAATCCATGTGTCTTACACTCCGCCCTAAGTTTCTTCGTCACTGTTTTGTAGGCCATGCCCCAGGGGTCAAATTCTACATCTATACGTTTCCTCCAATATTTAGATTTGCTTCTTTCAATCTCTCTTGAGAGACTTCTTATACTGATCTCTAAAGGAGGGATTTGTCCTGGCCCTCGTCGCTAAACTCGCCTTGATGCAGTTCTTGCGGAGCTCCGCAATTTCCGGCGTCCACCAGTACACATGATGCTTGCTCCTAGGGACTTTGCGTCTGGGCATCGAAGCATCGCACGCAACTACCACTGTATCTTTGACTTCCCTAGCTACTTCCTCGAGGGATTCCGCACTTCTCGTCCAGCCCATGCTCTTCATCACCCTAGATTCCTCCAGAGACTCCTTGACCTTGTCTGCATTTAACCTATTTACATTCCAGGCTGCCCTGTCTGAACAAAGACACAACAGTCTGGAATAAGTCAAGATGATGTATCAAGATGTAAAACATCTAGACACATCAGGGTGATACCCCTGATTTATAGCGACGAAAAAGTGAATGTACAGATGGTCGCTAAATGACTTGTCAGCAAGTACTTCCCAATCCTTGACACTCCAACTCAACTTTGTGGAGCCTATTGTAATATCCAGAATTGAGGATGCATTCCTTTGTTGGAAGGTATACTTGTCACCGTTATTTAGAATAACTAGGTCGCTTCTTGCGACAAACTCGCAAACAATGGTTCCTCTCTTATCTGACCTAGTCTCCCCATCTGGAAATTTACTATTGAAGTCACCTCCTATAAGAGCTTCGCCCTTGGCAGACCTTAGGGTAGCTTCAAGCTCAATATTGTCTCTCTCAAATTTCTCGTTTTGGTCACTTGGAAGGATGATCCTGAATCCATTTACTTCAACCCAGACGAATCCGAATTTCGTCCTCTTGAACGCTTGTACCCTAAGCTCTTTATTGAAAATAATTATTCCTGCTCTTCGTGAGGAATCCTGGCACCACATGACCTCATCAGTTGTATGGTAGAGTTCGCTGACTAGTAGCAAGTCAGTTTTCCTCTCAGTGGCGACCTGCGTTAAGGTATTGCGTCTGCTTGCTTTCCCTCAGATTAATTTGTACAACCAGAGCATTCTTGGTCTTGAGTTTTCTAGACGCCGCGATGAGTGAGGCGCATCTGTTACATCCTAGAACATTGTCATCGTTCAGGTTTTTGTCCTTGCAGAGAATGCAGTGTATTTCACCTCTGCAGTCCTTCGCAATGTGCCCAATCTTCCCAGATTTATAGCACGTTTTACTTCTATCAGGGCCCGAACACATGGATATTATATGCCCATACTCAAGGCACCTGAGGTATCTCGTTAGCTGCCGATTCTCCCTGAATAGACAAAGAACCCAGACTTTTATTTTCATCTTCGCAACCAGTTTCCAGACCAAATCTACTGTCAGGAGGATTGTCGCCACCTGTACCCTGACGTACCCCTTCCTCAATCGGCACGAGTCAGCGATCTCTATACATTCCGATTTTCTGAGCGATTGCCTCCACAACTTCGACTATTACTGTTTCGTTGATGTCCCAGAATGCCACTAACCGTTTTGGTTAAAGTATATTTACTATGGCTTGAGTGCCTATAGCGTTTCCTACAGACTCATTTGGTAAGGCTAGGTTGCCTCTCTTGCCAAAAACAATTACTAGCTCTTTCTTCTGGGGCCTGCGGATAGACACGATCTCCGCACCGTGAACTTTAGAATCTACGTCCTTCATTTACTTAATAACGTCGGCGTAAGATTCCCTTTCTTTAGCCGCCACTTCAATAGCCTGATTTAGTGTGCGGTTTCTCTGTAGTTTATCTGTCTTTACTTCTTCCTATTTTCTGTGCTCCCTTGGAACCAACCATTCCTCCGTAGTTTCGCTTGCTGCTTCTGCTACAATTTCTTCTTCATTCTCCTGTCTGCAATTTTCAACCGGAGGACAAGGAGCCTTATCCTTCTTCCTCTCCTGTTGAGCGAGGCCTTTAGGATTTCAGTCCCAGTATGGCTCGTCGGGCACTTCCGTCGTTGCTTTTCACCTGCAAACACTTGTTGTCAGAACTCTCCTCATTCTTCTGCCATAGCTTGACATTTGATAGTTGAATAAGTTTTTTTGTTTTTTAATTTTATTTCCTTGTGTTTGGCATGTTTTCCTTTGAAAGAATTTCATAACTACAATTAATTGACATTACCAGTTGGTCACCCTCACTTGTCCCAGAAAGTATGGGTAAAAATTAATAAAAGTAAAGACAAATTTTTGACTTAATTAAAAATCAAAAAGTTTATTTGTAATTTAACGAAGGAAATATATTTTAATTTGATATTAATATTTTACTTTATTATAGAGATATATTTTATGCGAGTCTGGCTCTTTTGGAAATCTGGATTCTACGAGGAAAATTGTATGAAAGGTCTAAGTTAAATAATTTTTCAAGAAAATCATTTAAAGTGTAACATGTCAATTAATTGTAATCATGAAAACCCTTGAACGGAAAACATGCCAAACACAAGGAAATGAATTTTTTTTTAAAAATATTCAACTGTTCATCAGCTAAATATATATGATTTTTTTTAAATTTGTTGCGTCTACTTTGACGCAACGCGTCTCCAAGCCCTTTGGGGGGCGTTGAGCGCTTTGCGCTTCTCGGAGTAATCCTCCCATTAGTAACAGCGCTTGTTAATATTGTCTGTCGCGTCTCGTCGCAGTCGGTTGTCAAGAGGACCGCCAGGTAGCATCTCCGCGTACGCGCTTCCTACCGCGCGCTCCTGCGTCACCCAGCGGCCAGAATTAGGAAGGACTAAGGATAGGGGTATGGTTTTAGGACACTTCACAGAGGTTGGACTAGCCCTTGTGAAGCAGCTGAACTCGTTTTGTTGGAACAAATTTCACATGAGATTCGACGGGAATCGAACCCAGATCTCAGTGGTGAAAGGCTTGCGACTTTGCAATGAGCCACGAGTTCAGCCAATTCTTTATTATACTATTATGTGATTATTTTAAGCTTAATTTATTGGTAAAAATGGCATATACTAATCATGCAAATTGTATTGTCTTTTCAAAAGTAAGGATTGTTTGCTTACATTCTGACAATCTATCGCTTATCATTTAAACTAACAATTCATCGTTTATAACCTAGAACTTTATTTCATTTTCCCTAGAATTTTATCCTCATTTTCCTCTCACTTTATCCTCACTTTCCTCAAACGTCTACAAACTTTGTGTGTGTGTGTGTATATATATACACACACACACAATACATATGATACATGTGATAAAATAGAAATAAATACACGTATCAGTTAGCCCTATTTTCTCATGCACTTCTGTGAAAACTGCATTTCAATATCTTCAACCGTTCAAAAGTTACAGGTGCTAAAGTTACGTGACTCACCCTGTGTGTATGTGTGTGTGTGTATATATATATATATATATATATATATATATATATATATATATATATATATATATATATTGATTAGTTGTAAGACTTCATTCTTAAATTAAAAATCTCTGCAAATACGAACATTCTTCTTTGCTGGAAAATAAATCCGAAAAACGCAATCTGCATACCCAACCATATATTTTTACTCATAGGCCTATCCAAATTGGTTTAGTCTCTCCCACCTTGGGGGAGTACTGACAAGAACAAGGCCGTCAATTCTATCAGATTATCCAGGTATTTTGAGAGGCGCAATCACAAACAGCTGTTTAAATCATATATGATGGTCGTCCTCGTCTTCCTAGTTTCCATCGTGATGGGGGTGATATCGTGGTAGTCGTCGTAAAGGTGTTAATAATGATAGTGATGGTGGTGATCATAATCGTGATTTCTTTTGTGGTTGCCGTGGTGGTGGTGATGGTTGTCGTGGTGATGGTTGTCGTGGTGGTGATGGTTGTCGTGGTGGTGATGGTTGTCGTGGTGGTGATGGTTGTCGTGGTGGTGATGGTTGTCGTGGTGGTGATGGTTGTCGTGGTGGTGATGGTTGTCGTGGTGGTGATGGTTGTCGTTGTGGTGATGATTGTCGTGGTGGTTGTCGTGGTGGTGGTGGTGGTTGTCGTGGTGGTGGTGGTGGTTGTCGTGGTGGTGGTGGTGGTTGTCGTGGTGGTGGTGGTTGTCGTGGTGGTGGTGGTGGAAGTGGTGGTGGTGGAAGTGGTGGTGGTGGTGGAAGTGGAGGAAGTGGAAGTGGTGGAAGTGGAAGTGGTGGTGGAAGTGGTAGTGGTGGTGGAAGTGGTGGTGATTGGAAGTGGTAGTGGTGGTGAGAGAGTGGTGGTGGTGGTGGTGGTGGTGGAAGTGGTAGTGGTAGTAGTGGTAGTGGTAGTGGTAGTGGTAGTGGTGGTGGTGGTGGTGGTGGTAGTGGTAGTGGTAGTGGTAGTGGTAGTGGTGGTGGTGGTGGTGGTGGTGGTGGAGGAGGAGGCCGTCTTTGTAGACTTAGTTGTGACGGTGGTTGTATTACGAATGACAATAACTGGCTGGATCCTTGTGTAATAGTGACATGAAATAATCGCCTTGCAGACAGCCTCTCCGGATGGGTTTTCGCAACAATTGAAGATGGGTGAGTTCGCCGTGCGGAGATATCGCATTCCCAAGTCCAGGTCAGAGAGGACAGACACGCCATGATGATGGCGATTCGCCATAACGTGATGGTGAGAAGTGGGATGCCAGTGGTTGTAGGCGTGTAGTGGGCGCGTACACACGGATTTACGAGAGAGGCCGTGGGGACTCTCTGTTTCGGGGCTGATGAGGCGCAGATGTGGTTCCCAGGGGTCTCTCAGGCGACGTGGGACGCACTGAATTTGAAGCAAGGGAAGCGAGGGTGGGCGCATCTGCACTTTGAGATATATACGGTAAAACAATTTTTTAATACCAACAGAAAATGTTGAATCCACTTACAAACTACGACTACAACTTCGTAATACTTTTGGCTGAGGTTTACGTAGGGGAAATCCATACAGCATGCGTACTTTATTTGAAATCCGTTACTACTCAAATAATTACAGGTGTTCATTAGTCGTTTTGCCCATTGTAAAGCGACTAAGGTGCACCACAATGGCGACGAATTGAAGTTAGTACAAATTGTGAAAGACGAAAAGTCATATTTTGAGTTGTGTCGGAAAAAAATGTGTTCCCTTAACGCGTTTTAAATATACACGATGTTTTATGTAAATCTCAAAGGTCGCAGAGTGCGAATTCTTTTGAAAATCAGGCGCTGGACAAACTCGAATACGTTTTATGTATTTTGGTCGACGGCGGGAGCCTCATCGTGAAATTCGAAGAGCTTAGCAAAGCGTAATTGTTCCTTACAAATAATTTATATAATTGAGTATGATTTGTAAATACGATGCTTTCTCACTCATGGGTATTTGTTGTACACGCTTACAAAAATACACTTGTTCTGGTTTATTGGTTAAATCAATCCACAATTACTTTTAAAATCCGTGAGATTGGTACTGTGACAGAGGTGGAGCAAAAATGGCGTCTATCCCCTAAGTAAAGTGCATTCATACTTTAGACTGATTTAGAAAAATATATGTTTATTGGAATTTTATTCTGTTTTTTATTAGAAGTCCACAATACATTTTGAGAGATGTAGATAACAAGCACCTAGACTAGTCTAATAATTTTGAATATCATGGGCGGAATACTTATTGTTTAATAAAGTTTACATTATATTAATTAAATTAAAATGTTTAAATATTTATTTGAAATGTCTCAGGTGTACCCTAAGATTTAACCAATAGGGTGCAGCACAAAAGTTCATTCTTTATAGGGAAACATAATCTCACGTCAGGTAAGAAATAGAGTAAAATTCCAATAAAAATATTTTTTAATTTAATAAAAAGTATTAAGACCGATTCTCTACAATTATGAAAATACTAGTGGGCTGCCAAAGCAAAAATGCTGGTGAACAGAAGAAACAAAATGGTTTAAAAAAAGTAAGCACAATTCTCAAGAACAAAAAAATACCCTCTTATAAAACTTTAAGAAATTAAATATTGTAACAAAATCTGTCTTCGCGAATCATTAAAAAACTTAATATAGTTTATACGGTCATACAATACAATAATTCTAATTATATAATTGGATTTTCAGAACGTGGCGCGTGAGAGGCTTGTCTTCACGATGGAATATGTCACGGCTTTTTGTCTTTCTCGGTCGTGTAGCCAGATGTCGCATGATCGTGACCGTATCAAGCAGTATCTGCAGCACAAGCGACATCTAGCAGCACAACCGAGAAAGTCGCGAAAAGCCGTGACCTATTCCATCGTGAAGACAAGCCCCTCACGCGCCACGTTATGAAAACCCAAGTACACTAAGAATATGAAAAAGTTTCTCTCTCATACACAAAACGTGAATAGCAAATATTTTTAGGCAAACGGTATCTACCTTGGAGCCTTGATGTCGCGTAAAGTCACTTGTGTCGCAAGGAGTGATTCACTGAGTTTGAGAATCCAACCAGAATGCGAAGTTTGGCGGAATAACCCAATCAAATAGGCGGAATAACCCAATCAAATATTTGCATTTTCAGTCATAACCGGAACTGTTTCATTGCTTTTGGATTTTCTCCATGTTATGGGTATCTAACGAAACCACTGACACCTCTCAAAAGGCCGGAAGTTGCCTAGTTTTCTTTCAATTTCTGATCGCAATGGAAATTAGTAATATAGATCGTTTTCATAATAAATTGGTGTTATTGTGATATGATGATTTAAATATGAGTAGTAAGTTTCATTAAGCGAGATTTAAAATAGTAAAATAGGAATAGCAAAATCTTTGCCTGTGATATGTAATTGGTCGTAAGTTAGTGTACATATGAATAATGTTCCATAATACTCCTTAGTAGGTAAGGGGTTAGCTTACTGGCCTCTGAACCCCCAGGGCGCGGGTTCGAACCCAACGGATGGATTTTCGAAGGGAGGAAAATCCACAGTAACCATGTCACGCTTGTGGTATGTAAAAGAAACGGATGCGCAGCAAAATTAAATCCCTCCGACAACATCCCGCCCTAACGAGACCTCACTTTCTCCCAACCAGATAGTTCGACCTAAGAAAATTTCGTCGATATAGTTCGACATAGTTAACTGAGATATAATGATTGTGTGATCTATAATGATTTTGAGTAACTGATGCTTTCCGATACTGATCCACATTAACCAATCCGTGGTTATTTGATCCGAATCAAATAACCACGTGATAGTTCCTTTATTTGAGAACAGTTATTTATTGCACAATATGATTTGTATCAATGTGAATTGCGTATTTTAAAGTGTGCTTTGTTAAAAGATAGCTCTTAATTTACGATGAGTATTTGTAGCAATGGTGGTAATTTGATTAATGCAGTACGAATTGCAATGCAGATTAATTTGTAGTACGGTGGGTAATTTGATTAATGCAGTGCTCTTTCCCCAATTGTTGATTAATTTGAGTTGTAAATTTGTGAACTGGCCCAATTGAAAGGAAAACAATAACAATGAAACTTACCTTCGTGTAATCACAAGGGTGATTACGTGCGAAATAAACCATGCAGTCAAGAGCCAACATTCCTGGTGGTGTTTCTGTAAAATCCAGGGCTGGATTTATATCATACTTAAATCCTAATTTCTTGTAATCTTTAGCAAAAACCCCAAGTTGGCGCCTAGCAGAACCATCAGCACCTGAAAAATGTTTTAATTAAAAAAATGAAAAACCATACGATGTATTAAATAAGATATTTAGATATTTTAGTCAAAAAACAGTAAAAAACTTTATGTGACGTATGGGAGAAAAGTCATACATCAGATAGTAATGTCTTAAAGAATAATCATTTAATAGAAACTAAAACTTGGGCAAAACAGACTTCTTATTAAAATTGATTATTTTTCCCAACGTTTCGTCAGTATTGTAATGGTTCGAATTTGGAATCAAAAATTAATCGCAGCCAGGTGCGGTTCGTCATTAAAGGGTGTAAGGCGGAGACTCTCCTATAGAACTCGCCCCTAAAAGAAATATATTTTTGTGTGTGAGTGAGTGTGTGTGCGCGCGCGCGTGTATGTGCGTGTGTGTGTGGGTGTGTGCGCGCGCGTGTGTGCGCGTGTGTGCGCGTGCGTGTGTATTGATTTATAAATAATGGATTTCTGAGTTATTTTATATTACAATCATATCAAAATTTTTCTTTGCCAGTTCGTTAACGGGCGTCCGTAACGCATTTGAAGCTGTGGACAGGGAAGAGGAAGACGTTAGGCTCCCACTTCATTCCGGCATAAGGCCTGTATACAACGTGGAGGCGTAACGTCATGCATTCACTGCACAGGCTTACCGGCGGAAGAAGGTTGCGGCCAGGCAGCCTTCAAGGGTGGGGCCTAGAGTCTGAAGATGGGTGTGCTCAAGTGTCAGCGTTACTATGCATCTCAGCGAGTAGCATTGCGCATCAACTAGTTTTCCCAATATGCGGTAGGAGCGGTACTTCATTAAGCCTTTTTCAGAAGCGCGAAGTCTACAGGACTGTAGGTAGTCTTTGTGATCGAAAGAGATTATGTACAGAAATGCAAAACAAAGTAATGTAATGCATTTGCAGCCTTCCCCATTTAAAAACAAACACGAGCCGCGACTGATCGCAGGCCTCTGTGGCCATTGATTGCACCTCCGATCGGTAGTTATCGTGTTTTGTATCAACGTGGCGTATGGAGGCTGCTATCTGTGCTCCGTCTCCGCATTTTCTCATAATTGGACCCACGGCGACAGGGCAGAGAGGGCATATTATTTCTGCAGGAGGGGGGAGGGTACACCGAACAATGTTTTTATCCAGCATTGGGAAAACCCTGACTAGAAAAATTTTTGCATTGTCGGTTTCCGTGCGGCTACTGTCACATCTCTCGCGGTGGTGGGTGCTGTCCGAGACGGCGAGAGAGAGAAAGAGAGACGGAGAGCGAGAGAGCGAGAGAGAGAGAGACGGAGAGCAAGAGAGCGAGAGAGACGGAGAGAGAGAGAGACGGAGAGAGAGAGAGACGGAGAGAGAG
>BLKR01012160.1:15000-22940 GCA_011170035.1 Teleogryllus occipitalis | reverse complement strand
CACGTATTTTTCATTACCGTGTACTCCTAAATTTAGTGCAGCGGGAGATGAAAATCCATGCGTATTTATGAGGCAGGTGGATAATTTCTTTTCTTTAGATTATGTTCCGGACAATAAGAAAACTCACATAGTCTATCAGATGATGCAGGGTAATGCACGAATATGGGCAGATAGTTTAGGAGAATTACCAAAAACTATGACAGAATTTAAAGAAAAATTTTACTCAAGATACTGGAACAATGAAACTCAAATTAATTTCAAAGTTAATGTAATGTATGGTACGTGGAAGAAAGGTACGATGTCCATGCAAGAATATGCAGAGGAGAAGTTAGCTTGTTTCAAATTATGTACTCAGACGATCCCGGATGACGAAATTGTCTGTTTGTTAACACGTCATTTTCCGTCAGCTACACAAAATTTGCTTAAGAATCTCTTGCCAATGTCCACGGAAAAGTTAATAACGCAGCTGGGATTGTATGATGCGACTTTCGTGTACAATGAGAGGGTACAGAGAGCAAGGGCAAATGTTAGTGGGCCGGTAGAAAGCCAAGACAGCAGGCAGCAGCAACATTATGTAAGCAAATCAGAGAAAAGAGGAACTTACAAATCGAAACAGAACGTAGAAGAACAGACCTATGCTAGACAAGATAGGACGCCGTCTAAAGATAGGAATAGAAAAAAATTCTATTGATAGAGGAGTTTTCCAAAACAGAAATACTGAACCCAGTACATCTCGCGGACATGAGTCGGAAAATTAGAAAGGTTTGTTTCGACACGCCATCCCGCCGCAAACCTAATAGAAGAATCTTGGGAAGAAGAGGTGGCGATATTATCGATCGAATTAATCTCATTTGATGACGAACCGTGGAACGAAGAAGAACAAAAGCAGATCGGATCCAGGCGACAGTGTCCGAAGCTTAAGGTTAAATGTGAGGGTGTTGATACGTCAGTACTAGTGGATACAGGTTGTGCGACCTCCGTCATAGCGGAAAGTTTGTTGAATGAATTGAAAAACCAGGGAGTGGAGGTACCTACATTGCCGCTCGTAAAGTCTTTTCTGATAGGTGCGAATCGGAAAAAATCAAAGCCAATAACAAGACAAGTTTATTTGGATATAGAGATAGACGAGAATAAGTATCAAGTTGTGTGCCTAGTAGCGCCGGAACTTTTATATCCGCTCATACTGGAAATCGATTTCATGAAACAATACGGGGTTGTTATCAACTTAGAAAAAAATACCATGACGTTAAAACCGAATAATCAACAGGATCTCGAATTTGATTCGTTCACATGGAATTATTGGGAGGCGAATTGTTTGGAGGAAGAAGATGTGAAGCTGAAAATTCGTTCGCATGTGCAAGGAAATTCTAATCTTAATGAAAATCAGAAGAAACAATTAATTGAAGTATTACTTAGGAATCAGAAGGTGTTTTGCAAAAACAAGAATCCAGTAAAAGATTTTCAATTCGAAATAGAACTAACAGATAAAACGCCATTCACGGGTTACCAATATGTCATTCCAGAAAAACATAAGGAGGAGGTGGATAAGCTCGTTGCTACAATGGTTAAAGATGATATTATCATGAAGTCCAAAACCTCTTATCTAAGTCCGATAGTGCTCGTAGAAAAGAGTAATGGGAAGATAAGGTTGTGTTTAGATGCAAGACGATTGAATCAAGTTACCCTACCGTACAGAGACAGACCGTTGCGTGTAGAGGATTTAACTAATCAATTATCCGGCATCAAGTGGTTGAGTTCAACCGACTTCACTGCATCTTACTGGCAAATAGCGATAGCACCTGAATGTAGACAATATACAGGATTTATTCACCGGGGAATTTCGTATGTTTTCAAAAGAATGCCATTTGGACTCAAGAACAGTGCATCTGCTCTTGTGCAATGTTTAGACAATATCATTGACAGAGAGATGTCTAGCGATGCTTTTATCTATATTGATGACGTGCTCGTGTATTCGAAGACATTTGAAGAACACATGAACAAGCTAGATATTTTGTTGAAACGTCTCATTGAAAATAATTTACAGTTGAATTTGGAAAAAAGTAATTTTTGCACTAAATAAGTTAAATTCCTAGGTTATGATTTGACAGTCAACGGAGTCAAAATGAACATGGAGAAGATGCAAGAGATAGATAAAATTGCACCGCCCAAAAACACGAAACAGCTTAAGAATTTATTAGGTTGCGTCAATTATTACGCCAGATTTATTCCTAATTTCGCCATGCACATTACAATATTTCTTCCGTTACTGCGATAGCACACTAGATGAAAGTGGGATTACAATCGGAAAGTACAATTTCCACAGTTTACGATCACTTAAATAATAACAAAATGATGAAACAAACCAATAGACAAACAAACCGACAAGAATCATGTAAAGAAGAAAGAAGAAGAAGAAGAAGAAGAAGAAGAAAGAAGGAGAAGGAAGAAGAAGAAAGAAGGAGAAGAAGAAGAAGAAGAAGAAGAAGAAGAAGAAGGAAGAAACAAGATAGCTCGACATTCCAGAATCAAGACAGAAGAAAGGAAGAGCATCAAGTTTGGTTAAAAGATTTTTTCGGCATATGAAATCAAATCCCACAAAATCTTTTTTTCCGAAAGAAGGGGTTATCTGACCATCCGTTTTGCCGAGGTCTCGGAAAACGGAGCACATCAATATTCAAGAATAAGATAAGCTGTTTGAACGCGCGCCAACGCGCATGAATACAATCCGAAAATGGAAACTACGAACTATATCCGTAAGAGAGCGTCTCGGTAGAGTATGCGACACCGAGAGTCGGGAGAAAGAAAGCTTTCTTTTCTGAAGTAACAGCTGGAGAGTGAGGACCTACCGATCCCGAGAAGGCGGCACCTCGTACTGCTACGGACTTCAGGACTGCATCTACGATAAAAACTCTTCAAGACATTCGAGGAGGTAATTATCATATTACAATGCATTAAAACAATTCATCAGGAAGAGGATGAAAGTATAAGTGACGCATTTAAAATCTTTGTAAGAGAGAGGAGTGTGAATAGCATGAAACTAACGAGGCCATTCATTTCTTTTCTTTGCAGTTTTTTTTTATTTTTATATTTATTCTTCTTATACAATAGACTCAGTTGTCGTATTGTAGATTCTTTTAAATGTGGAATTAAAAGCTAGTTACATTCTATAAAAGAATACGGAAAGAGTATCAACGGAAAACGAGACGGAGGCCACATCGTGAGTTGAACAACGGTACTGGAAAGGGGCGACCGTTCGGTTCTGCAGAGGGGCGGCTTTGCTCCCGACCGAGCTGCAAGGACAAGGACATCGAGCGATTGGAAGAGTCGACGCCGCAGATTTCTCTACGCCGTGAGAAGACACAGTAAGGTCGTGCCAACTTGAACAATTTGTAGGTATTAGAAGGAATAATTTGTTTCGGAAAGAAAGTATTAGTACAGGTTCTTTATACCGATATTCTGTGAAAAATAGAATCAATCTTTTCTTTCAAGAAAAACTTAGCTAATTGTAAAGTTGCAACTAGGAAATTTACGACTGGAATGATTAGGCAAAGTTTTAAGTATTCTTTGAAATTGATTTAAATGAGAGAAAGGAAACAGTGTAGTTAATTATTAAGAGTGTAAGTTGTTTTCTTTTTTTCAGCAAGACAAAATTCTTGTATATGTAAAGTGTTTTATGTTCATTTACTGTAACAGCAATTTAATTAGAATATACTTAAGTAAGTGGAAAGTGATTCGACTTGAGTTTCTGTGTAAGTGCATTCAATCCACAACGGCCCACATGACCCTGATCCCCGCTATTCTAATTGTATTTTTTTTATTTTGCGCCCACCTTGAAAACCCATTCTGAGCTAGCCGGCGGAGGGGTGGGTCGCAATACATAAGTGAAAAAAGTTGACGACCGCGATTTATTTGTGACTGTCATGCTGACTGACATTACACTGTTATGATGTATTTTCAATGTAGTTCTTCAAATATTAATAGTTGCTGTGGTTGGGCAATTCTTAATGTAGGAAATCGCTTATATTTTTCTTTTATAATTGAAAAGAATAGTGAAACTACCAGCAACGTGTAGGTCATTTTCTTCATAGGGATATTAAATTGCGTTGTCTATCAGAAATTAACCGTTCTATCTCATGCGTTCCCCTGAATCCAACCATCTCCGGAGAAACGTGTCCCAGACCTGTGAATTCTAGTGCAAGTTTATTTTTTTACAACCAGAAGTGTTGATTGCTTTCCTGCACTCTAAAGCACTTACGTATAAACGTGTCAACCTGTTCACCTGCTAACTAATCCAAAGCTTAATGAGTTTCATTTTAAAATCTTTCCAAATTCCTACACTATCGGCCTTTTATAACACTCCGACATTTGCTGCGAATCTAGAGTCCGAGAATTAATTTGTAATCTGTTTCGATGCTTTCTAGTCGATCTATCATATCCATTCCCGAAATTGCCTCCCCATAATTCATAGCTGGGAAAATTAGCAATTTAAAAATTGTGTCGCACACCTTTTAAGGCAATTCGGATAAGGTGCGCACTGCGCAAACGATTTCTACAAGCGCAATTCGTCCATTACTTTGAGACGCGATTGTGTGACTATTCTATCCCTCATTCATGGAAACATTTGCACCAAGATATGTAAACATTTTGACACGGTCGAGCTAATTCTGCGCGTAATACCTTTTATCTTTATTGCTTAAATAAACCCATGTTGTAGTTTAAATAAACCCATTCATGAATACAACAATTTTCATTTTTAGAATATTTACTTTTAGTCCCCATGTCTCATTATACCTTTCTAGATGTTGAAACTCCTCCTGTAAGCCCTCAATAGTTTCCGAACTAGATCGTCAGCTTATAGTAATTCGGAAATTTTTGAGGCCATCAATTTCCGACGCAGCTGCTTCCGCTTCTTGTACACAAGCCATTGAATCGTTTATGAATAAGAAAAACAATAGCGGGGAACGAGGACAACCCTCTCTTACTCCTACTGTCGATTTTATTTTTGTGTGGTACTTCCATAAGCGCACCTGACGCAGAATTTACTTCTCTGTACATGTCCTGCAACACATTGAAAACTTTACATCAGACGCCTCGTTTATTTAGTTTTTGCCACGAGGCTTATCTATTGATTAAGTCAAAAGCCTTTTCAAAATCCACAAAACTTCAGTATAAATGGTCCCGTTTACGTGGAAGCGCCTGTTTCACTAGTGTATCTAACACAAAGATATTGTCGGTGGTCCCGAAGCCTCTCCTAAAGCTTGGCTGATATTTTGGTGTATTTTTCCGCCCATTCACTCAGTCGCCCGTTGAGAATTTTACAGAACAATTTGCTTGGCGCTGGTAAAAGATTAATGCCACGACAATTTCCTGGGTAATTGTATCACCTTTTTTAAAAAAAATAGGTTGGAGGGTAGCTGTCCTCCACGTTTCTGAATACGATCTGGAATGAACAATGCTATTAAACAAATTCAGAATACTTTCTGGATCGAGGTTCCACCATTCCGAAATAAATTTTGTCGGAATGCCCTCCGCGTCGCCTGCTTTCTTACTATTCGTAGCTAGAATAGACCTATTCACTTCACTTCACGTTATAGGCTCGTCTAATTCAAGCACACTCCGATCCTATTGTAACCGATCAAAATTTCGGTTGGGGGGGGGGCTTCTCATAGGATTATGACTCTCCTGAAGATTTCGAGGAAAAACCACAAAGTCGTGACGACAGGACAAGATATAATTGGACTATTGGTTTAAACAAAAAAATACAGGATGATAATAGCATTGACATTCAACTAACAAAAGAACAAACAAATAGCAAAACAGCAAGGGTGATTGGTAACTTGACAGGTAAGATTTCTTCAGTTCCAATTGCACCTGTCAGCTTCTGTTTTTCCACTAACATATTTCAGCGATTATCCCACTGACTTTCTCCGGACCAAAATGCCCAAGTTGAGTGAGCATCAACCATATAATTCCAGTTGTTATTATCTTGGATATCCACACTCCATAAGTTAATTATTGCTCCTTGTCTTGTTTACTATGCGCCACTTGTCTGTTTCCTTGCCACCTGTTACCCTGCCTGCCCTCTGGTTCCAGTTCTCCTCTCAAGAACTGCTTGACCCTGTACATTTCGAGTTCTTGATTTTGGAAGTTCGCAATGTAACACCAAGTCAGGCGTGGCATTGACAATTTGTTCACTGAAATCGGAACAACATTGAATTCATACGTCTTGCTGTATTTCTCTTTTGATTCTCTCCATATCTACTGAGTAAATTATAAAATCAGATAAAATATTTTGTTTGCCCGGAATGTGCTCTACTGTGAACGAAAACTTCTGTAGCCACAAACTCCAGCGCATTAGCATCGGATTGTGAGAATAGCAACGCTTCAAGAATATCAAGGCTTCATGATCCGTCCTGATTATAAATGATCGGTCTACCAGGTATTCCCCAAGCTTATGCACCGCTTACACAATAGCATTTGCCTCTTTTTCAGTAACAGAGTATCTGCGCTCCGGTCCCTTTAAAGTCCTGCTAATTAATGATATCACCTCCTCCCTTCTTTCTCTTGGTATAATATTGTACCCATCCCAGTTTCACTGCTGTCCGTTTGCAGAATGAAATAAGTGACAAAAGTTTTGCAATTGCCCAGGAAGAGTTTGGAATTGATCTACTGTAGTAGTTGACGCAACCCATTAAACTTTTTAACTGTTTTTTATTCCTTGGTGGCTCGATCCGATCAATTTCTTCCATTTTGCTCTTTCTCATCTTCAGCCCGTTGATTGTCAATTCATTTCCAAGAAATTTCACACTCTTCGTTGCGAATAGCGATTTCTCGAAGTTTAATATCAAATTATTATCAAATAATATTTGAAACAGTTGTTCGAGATCTTTGAGGTGTTCCTCCAAACTCTTGGCGAACATGACTAATCATTAACATAAATTAATGAACAATTATGCAATTAACTCGTGATTACATCATCTAGACACTGGATCAGATCCGCTCCAGAAGTCTTCAGTCCAAAAGGAATTCTGTTAAATACATACGAGATCCCTTGATACAAGAAGTCTGTAGAGTTTTTTGATTTTTTTTTTCAATTTCTAATTGCCAGTATGATGAGGTGCAGTAGGTACTGGAAATCCCTTTCATCTCGTATAAATTACTGATCAGCTTTTCCAATTTTCTGGGTCTACTCCTATATGAAATGGTGAGCGAATTGAGCCTCCTTGCATCCATGCAAAGTCTCAGTTCATTGTTATTTTCCGGACAATAACTATAGGAGTGATGTAAGGAATACTCGCATTTTCAATGATCCCATCTGCTCCCATATTACCAATACGTTGCTTCACCTGTTCACGGTAAGCAACGGGTATGTGGTAGTAATGCTTATAGAATGTGAAATTTACCAACTTTACCAACTTTTACCAACTTTTCTTTCTGGGCTAAATTGGTTTTGGGCTAAATTGGTAACCAATTCTTAATTAAATTCTGTATAATGCTTGGAAAGTGGCGCAATAACATCCAATCTCCTCGTCAGGGATGACTGGTGTGCACAACGTCAGGCCTGCAATTCCCTCTTTTGCGTGATCTTGCATTGACCCACTTCCTCTCTTCCACGATCTATATAATAACCCCCATCTTATAATCCAGTTGCTTCTCAAAGTTCCAAGTCCTGCTGTAGAATTTATTCTTGAACTCTTCCAACCTTGGTGGTTCAAGTGAATTCGCCCACATCTTTGCCTTGTGAGTATGTGCTACACAACTTTTACTTTCTTGATATTTGGAAAGTTACGCAGCACAAAATAATGCTCAACGGCCTTTATAAATGCGCAGGAATTTCTGTATTCTTAGCCCCGAATGATAAATTGGGTGGTAAATTTACTATAATGGATGCGGTACTGATCCTCGAAGAACTAGGTAACCTTTCAATTTGTTGGTTGATT
>BLKR01012160.1:0-10000 GCA_011170035.1 Teleogryllus occipitalis | reverse complement strand
CCACTATCAAAATAAATAGATTGCAATGTCATGTGATTCATTTTTATTGTGATACGCTCTGTCGTCCACAGAACTTGCCAGAACTTGGAGTTCTATCAATTTTAAAATATATAGCGGGAACGGGTTGTCGGCTGGTAAAACTTTAGTAAAAAAAAGTAAAACCAGGTCTTGTATGCAAATTTTTGTTGAAAAGTTTGGAAGCGCTTTTGAGGATTTGTCGTTTTAGCTTTTCTGTAAATGCAAAATTTGAAGCTCATTTTCACAGGAAACTACTGAGTTTTCAGAAAACTTTATTGAAAACAATTTTGAATCACTTCAACTCACAAATGTAATAAATACAGATAAATAATTTGGAAGTGTCTGTATGTGATTTTCGAATTTTCATCTTTTAGAAACTCTTTTAACCTACTTATTCGGCTACTAAAATGAATCTCTCATCAAATCAATTGTCTATCTATCTGTACGAACCGATTTAACTAAAGAACTGCCGAATCTACGAACATGAAGTTTAAAGACACTGGAGACATTACCCATGGGACCAACTTAGTTTTTCTTTTGCTGTAATATCCTTAACGGTCCCGAATATAATTACCTTCTCGCTCTTAAGAAGGTACTTCATAAGAAAAAGTTATGTAATCTTCCGCCAGAAAAAGGCGACTTTTCAGCAGAAAAAGTTTTTTTCGGTAACGATAAAGACGGTAACGATAAAGACGCTAATTCCAGTTGCTAAATATGGAACAAATATCATCTAACACATGGTGTACCCAGAATTCATGTTGTGGGGGTCCTTGAATTCGAAAAATCAACTGACGTCAAAACGACTGTATGTACTCAACGCTAGCACCTAAACCGTTCTGCCAATTTTCTCCAAAATTGATATTCTTCGATCGATCTGAATGAAGTGGAAGCTTTGAGAGCTTCAAACGGATATTCTGTATTTTGAGGGTTTTTACATGAAACAAGCATTTACTTTTCTGACTCTGCCAGAGGTCGATCTCAACAGCGCTTCTGTGGCGTAGTGGTATGAATTTCAGCAAATAGCTCTAAGGGTCTGAGTTTGGATCTCGGAGTCAAAAAAACGTCTCTCATTTAAAACACTTTTGCAGGTTTATGTAGTAGCATAATACCGTGGAGCAGTCAGAAAAAATACGAGAAAGTATGTGCGTTGGTCAACCCAGTAGTTTAAACGTAGTATTTCTTCCTTCCGTATTCCAAAACCATTTTCTTTCAGAAGGGGAACATCAACCAGTATCAGGCAATTCGATACCAACGCTAGCACCAGGGTGAAAGTGCAACCTTTAGAATGGTATGAAGGGCGATAGATGGAAAAGCAGCATCAAAGAGAAAAGTTCACCAAGCGAAAGTTTCAAGGTGGGAAGAAATGGTGGGGATAGAAGAAGGAAGTTGGGAGAGTGCTGGCAGACGCCTGGGGGGGGGGGGCGACTTCAGTCGATACGTCCCAAGAGATGGATTACCAGCGCGCTACCCGAAAGGCCAGACCGCGGTGGCCGCCATGTCGATATTTCTGTATGTGGAGCACCAGTGGTGGGATCCCAGCGAAGGAGCGAACTACAATTTACTGCCTGCAGTCCAAAAAATATTATTATTATTATTATTATTATTATTATTATTATTATTATTATTATTATTATTATACATTGTTTTTCTCGGTATTCGCCGGATTTTTATTTGACTTTGTGTCGGGTTAATAACCAAGACACAGGTCAATTCATGTTTCGTCGCAATTTAGGAATTTTCGAACAATCCTGCATGTGTTTAAGATGATCGAATTTTTGCATAATTTTATAGGTATATTTTGGTATTTGAATAAGTTCCAGATTTTTTGAATGTTATTTGGTATAACTCCTGTACACGAAATGACCAGAGGAACAATATGAACTTTTTGGAGATGCCATAGTGCCTTGACTTCAGCTGCTAGTTCTGTATACTTTGTTATTTTTTCTGCATGTGCTGTTTGAAGATTAGCTGTTTGTGGTACAGTTATGTCAATTAGGAAGCCAATCTTTTGCTGTTTATCTACAAAAGTTATGTCTGGTCTATTATGGTGAATAGTTTTATCTGTAATAATTTCTCTGTCATAGTACAACTTAAAGTTTGAATTTTCAAGTACAGTATCGGGAACATATTTGTAATATGGGCAGGTCATTTCTTGTAGGTTGGATTTCGCTGCCAGTTTCTGGTGAATAATATTTGCAACTTGATTGTGCCTATAGGTGTAATCTGTATGGGCCATTAATTTGCATCCTGATGTGATGTGCTGTATGCTCTCAACTGTTGTATGGCATTTTCTACATTTGTCATCTATTGTTTGTTTGAGGATATGCTTCCTGTAACTTTTAGTGTTGATCACTTGATCCTGTATAGCGACCATGAACCCTTCTGTTTCGCCAAACAGATTACCGTATTTTAGCCAAGTGTTTGAGGCTTTTGAGTCTACATGAGGTTGCTTGAGATCCTTTGCATGGCGTCCATGGAGTTCCTTTCTTGACCACATGTCTATTTTGCAGTTATTGTCTGTAACCCGCGATGAAATGTCCAGCTGTTTGTTGTTAAGATTAAGAGGGGTTAATTTAGTATTTGCTTCAACTATTGCAGCGTGTAGTTCTGAGGTTGCCTGTTTCTCGTAATAAAAGTTCCTTAATGAATGGATTTGTCTGTAGCACA
Source organism: Teleogryllus occipitalis (assembly GCA_011170035.1). Lineage (NCBI taxonomy): Eukaryota > Metazoa > Arthropoda > Insecta > Orthoptera > Gryllidae > Teleogryllus > Teleogryllus occipitalis. The sequence goes on along the minus strand of BLKR01012160.1, from coordinate 7,315 downwards.
AGTTCTTTAGATCTATTAGGCCTCTTCCTCCCTCATTTCGTGGGAGTGTCACTCGTTCTATTGCGCTATTTGGATGGTGATGTCTGAATTTTGTCAAAATTGTGCGGGTAAGTCTCTGGATGTCTTCGAGGTCTGTGTCGCTCCACGGTATAATTCCAAATGAGTACGTATATACTGGTACTGCAAATGTGTTGATTGCTTTTATCATGTTATTACCTGTTAATTTGGTTTTCAGGAGTGCAGTGATTCTTGATTTGTACAGTTTTGTTAGAGATTGTTTGATTGCCTTGTTGTCTGTGATTGCTGCTTGATCGAATCCTAAATACTTATATATTTCTTCATCGCCCATTGCCTGTATTGTCGTTTGATCACTGAGTGTGCTGTCTTTCTTCTGTAACTTTCCAGTTTTGTCAACGTGAAGAGTTCTGCATTTGTCAATACCAAAACTCATATGAATGTCTTCAGAAAAAGTTCGTGTTATTTCAAGGAGATGTTGAAGCTGTCTGTCTGTTGAACTGTAAAGTTTAATGTCATCCATATACATCAGATGTGATATGGTGTGAATAGTCTTATTTTTACGAATTTGGAAGCCATAGTGAGTACTGTTAAGTTGTGTTGATAGGGGATTTAGAGCCAGACAGAACAACAATGGGCTTAATGAATCTCCTTGGAAGATTCCCCTCTTAATTCTGATCTCTTTTGTTGAGATTGTTAACTCTTGCTGCCTTAAGGACAATGTTGTTCTCCAATGAGTCATGATATGTTCCAGAAAGTTGATGATGGTTTCGTTAATTTTGTATATGCGGAGAACTTCAATAAGTCAACTGTGAGGAACGCTATCAAAAGCTTTCTTGTAGACAATGTATGCCAGGTGCAAGTTTCTATGGTTTTTATGTGCTTGTTGGAGAATGACCATATCTGTTAGAAGTTGTTCTTTACATTCTTTATGTAATCGACTGCAACCTTTCTGTTGTTCTGTCATTATTTCTCTGTCCTCAATATAATCTTGGATTTTACTTGTAATGCATGAAGTCAAAATTTTGTACATTATGGGAAGGCAAGTGATTGGGCGGTATTGAGATGGGTTCTGTGTGTCTCTACTTTTGGGTTTCATGTATGTAATGCCTTTGGTTAGAAATAAAGGCATGTCTTCTGGGCTGTTAATGACGTGTGTGAAGCACTGAGCCAACTTATGGTGAAGCGTTGTAAAATGCTTGTACCAGAAATTGTGAATGTGTTCTGGGCCAGGAGCTTTCCAGTTGTGGGTTTTTGCAATTGCAGTGCTGACGTCTTTTACTGTGATCTCTTGATATAGCATCGGATCTATATTTTGAACATTATTAATTTCGTCCTTAATCCAGTGTGCCTCACTATTGTGATGACTAGATTCTGACCAAATGTTTGACCAGTACTGTTCTAAATTTTGTTGATCTGGTGCACCGTTGTTCTCTTGTTGGAAATTGCAATTTTGTCTGAGTTGTTGATAGAACACTTTTTCATTGTGATGAAACACTGAATTTTGTTGTTTACGTTTTGTTGCTTCTTTGTATGGTCTAAGACTTTGTGATTTAGCTGCAAGTTTCTGTTTTAATTCATCTAAATGTTCAGCTATTAAATTTGGATCAATGGTGTGATGTTCCTGGTTCTTGTGCTTTCTTGATTCATGTTTTCTGATCTTTGCAAGTGTTTTATTAATTTTCTTGGCTAATTTCTTGTTGTTTGGTTGGTTCAAATATTGCGTTACTCGGCCTATTTCCTGTCTGAGATACTGAATTTGATTTTCGAGTCTTTGCTGCCATGGTGGTTTCGTATTTTTCTTGATTGACTGCCCTTTATCACTTTCTGACTGATCCTTTAATTTAAAACCAGATTTTACAGCTACGGTAGCAGCTGCACAGTAAACTATAGCATGTACATCTGTTAATGTATCTTCTTCTTTGATCTGACAGGGCAAAACATGCTCATTTATATATTGAATAATTTGAACGAGCCTGTTGTTTCTATTGCTGTTGAGTTTAGGAATTCTGGGGCGAAGTGTTGGATCTAATCCTGAGTACTTGAGAAAAAGTTCCTGGTATATGTCAATTACGTCTGATATGTTGTCTTCCTTGGCACCAGGTGTTGATGGATCCTGATTTGCTTCATCTAATTGGGTTGAATTTGGAACTTCGTGTGAATCTGTGACAGTTTGTGTCAAGGGGCATCCATTACTGGAGGAAGAGATTTCTGCTGCTACTTCCTGTTTAATTTGTTCCAACCTTACTTTTGGGATTAGATTGTTTTTAAGTATAGTTCTTTTCTGATCTACAAGCCTCTGATCTGTGACGCCAATATGAGGAAACCTTTCTCTGAATTCAGCATGTAGAGATTGTCTGTATCCAATCATTTCTGTTTCTAAACGTGTGGCTCTGTAGTTGATGCGCATAATATACTCATTCAAGTTATTTGTCCACTTCATACGTTGCCTCACTTTCCCCGCCTTGGAGGTTGCAAGCAGCTGCTCGGGCAAAACACTGTTGGCAGGTGAAGCCACAGATTGTTGGTTGCTTCTTTGGGATTTGGCTGTAGTTTGTTCGGGTGACCCGGTAGGCGCCCGCCTGTTCAGCGTCCTACCACCGGTGGCTCGCATGCTGTCACGCCCGGCACCGGCTCCAGACGTGCCCCGGCGCTCCCCGGGCAGCGGCTCTTTTTTCGAGGCCTTATGACTTCTTAAACGTCTCTCCATATCAGTATGGGTAATTGCCATTGCCCCAAGCACCTTTATAATCGGTGACCATTACTTGTCTTCCACGTGGCACAGTTGTTCTTGCTAACACGTAGGGTTGGACTTAAGAAGACTTGCAGGAAGAGGGGTAAGGATATCATGGGTGGGATATCATGGGAAGTTCGTATTTCACCTGAAGAAGGTAAAAGACGAAGGACAATTTAGAACAGGGGCAAGAGGGATAATGAGATATGGATAAATTTCACAGGATAGGACAGCGGACAGCAGCTCCGGTTAGTCGCCTCTTACGACAGGGAGAGATCCCGTGGTGCTATTCTACTAAAATTCTCGGTCACCACACGGGATTTATTATTATTATTATTATTATTATTATTATTATTATTATTATTATTATTATTATTGAGAATAAGCTCAATTGGGACTACGCAAAGTACTTAGATGTGTTTCTTATCCTTTCTTTGGGCCCATATTTCTTTCATCCTTTGGCTGTGCGCCTTTTTACTCTCTTCGGTTCAAGCTTTTCCTCTTCCACACTTTGGTACTTCTTCCAAATCAACCCGCTATAACTGCACTTTAGATCTATTATTATTATTATTATTATTATTATTATTATTATTATTATTATTATTATTATTATTATTATTATTATTATTATTATTATTATTATTATATTTTTAAGTCTCTCACCTACCGAGGTGCCATACATGCGACACCGGGACCTTTAGAGAACCAAGGTGCCTGCTTCGCATGCAAACTCAGGAGGTCAGGATTCGACGGTGAAGTCAGGTGATGTCATGTCAATAAAAACTTCCTCACGATGCGTGCAGTACTCAGGAGAACAGCCTTTTGCATTGCATGAATGTGCCAGTTGTGAAGGCCAAGCCTTGCAGACGATGAAGTTAGTTCTTCAGAGACCAGTCCATTTGCAGAGATAACCACAGGAACTACTTCAACAGATACTAATCGCCACATGTCGCTCAGTTCAATGGCCAAGGCCTGATATTTTTGCTTCTTCTAGGCAATGGAAGCGGCTATATTTCGGTCTAGAGGGATAACTATGTCAACTATAATCCCTTTCCGTGAAAATTTGTCGACCCATATTATGTCAGGTCTGTTGGCTTCGACCCTGCGATCAATGGTGATGGCAACATTCCATAAGATCTTCCGTCGTTTCGTCTCCAGAACTGAATCCGGCTTGAACTTGTAGTATGGGACCTCTTTCTCTACCATCATCCTGACTTTGCAGCCAGGGCCTGACCGCAGCAACGTCATTATGCCGACTCAGATATTCTGTCTGTGCCAATGCAGAACACCCGCCCATTATGTGTTGGAGGGTTTCGCCGGGTTGATTGTAAAGTCAGCAACGGTCCTCTACACTCATATCCCCAATCACATACCTTTGGCAATTGTGAGTGCAGGTTTCTTCGTCCTGAATAGAAATGACGAAGCCTTCTGTCTCAGCAAAGAGGCCAGATTTTGTTAGCCAGGATACTGACTATGCAATGTTCACAGCGTTCCCTTTGAACTCAGCAGGAAACCTGCCATGTAGACGCTTCTGGGCCCATTCACTCAGCCTGTCTTCTTTGGTGATACACAGACTCTCAAGAGTCCGTTTCACTGAGGTTCAATGAAGTAAAACTCTTGAACGTGGCACAAATTGCTTCATGCACAACCGTCGTTTTCTGAAGGACGTATTTGCGAAGATTGTTGATTTGCTTCGCGCAAAGGGACTCAAAATCCAAAAAACCTCTACCTCCTTCTTTCCGAGGTATGTACAGTCTTGCCACTGAACTGTTGGGATGGTACATGCGGTATTTGGTAAGAGTGGTCCTAACTTTTCGATTAAGGTCCTGCAGTGCAGTTGTTGTCCAGCGAAGAACACCAAATGTATAGACAGCCACAGGTATTGCCCAAGTGTTGATAGCTGACATGAGGTTCTTTTCATTTAAAAGAGTTTTACAAATTTTTTCGACTCTTTGCAAGACTTTATTTTGAATAACATGCCTCATCTCTTGTTTCACTTGTGCTCAAAAGTTGATGCACGCCTAAATATTTATATGTATCCTCTTGCCCAAGTTCTTTGATATTGGTGCCACACATCAGGATGAGTTTGTCCGGATAAAGGATTTCCCCCTTTTCACGCGCGCTGCAGCGCATTTATCAATGCCAAACTCCATACAAATAGATTATCTGAAGGTCTCTACAAGTTCAAGCAGCGAGGAAAGCTGGTTCTTATCTTTGGCGTATAACTTGAGATCGTCCATGTAGAACTGATGATTAATGAGGATATGGGGATACTTGGTGATTTCATATCCCATACCCGAATCTCTTAACATTCTGTTGAAAGTGTTTAGAGCTAGGGAGAACCATAAGGGACTTAGACTATTTCCCTGGAAAATTCCTCGTTTAATCTTCAGTTCCTTGTTGGTATAGCTGCCTTCAGAAAAGGAGACTTTTATCTTTGTACGCCAAGTTCCCATGCAGTGTCGGATTAGGTTAACAAACTGGGCATTTACTTTGTAGAGGCGAAGGACATACAAAAGCCACGAATGAGGTATTGAGTCGAAGGCCTTGGTATAGTCGATCCATCCAACAGAAATGTTGCGGTGTCTTTTTTTGGCTTGATTGACTACAACACTGTCTACTATCAATAATTCTTTGCAACCTTGAGCACCCTTTCTACAACCATTTTGCTCTGGTGCCAGAAGATTGTTGGCTTTCAGATGGGTATTCAGCATACTAGCTAGTACAGATGTAAAAATATTATATACTGTGAGGAGACAAGTGATGGGTCGGTAGTTACTCGGAGCCTTAGGATTGTTAGACTTGCTTCTCATAAACGTAACTCCTTCAGTAAAAGACGCCGGAATGATACTTGGATTGTTGAATGAGGCTTGAAACCTGGCCAAGACAGCGTGAGTACATGGGAAAAGCTTCCACCAAAACGTATTATTGTTATTGTTATTGTTGTTATTATTGCTATTATTATTACTATTACTATCGTCTCCTATAAAATTTCAGTGCCTTTTGCGACTCTCACACGCAAGCAATCTTTATAAATGGGGTCTCTAAAAAAGAGAATTTCACGGAGACGAGACGAATTGCACTATGATTGAAAAAATATGAAAGATTTGTTTAAAAAATGCAGCTAAATATTCATCTTCAATGCAACCCGCAACACGAACGAATTTTTTAATATATATCATCAAATAACCCCTAAAAAGGCGCTTTGGAGCCTTAGAAACAAACTTTGTTTATTTTAAGTAGTAATACAAAAAATATATTTGGTTTGTAGTACTCTCTAATTCAGTTTTCCATATGTTAAGGGTCATAGGAACTACAATGTCAATTATTAGAGTCTATCTTATTGGTTTTACCAATGAGTATATCAGGCCTGATGAAATTAACTCTTTTGTCCGTTAAAAATCGGTGTAAGTACATCATATGCTTATTTGTCTTAAATATCGTGGCTTGATAATATTTGGAATATGGTAGTTGTGTCAAGCAGCCCGTGAAGATCTTGATACATCAATTTTGCGAGTTCGTTGTAGCTTCCAAGATAGGTGTTGTAGGGTAATGGTGGACAGCCCTCCATATAATTCGCTATATGCATCACTTTTTTTGCATTTGTCTATCACATTCATCTCCATTACATTTGTTTGTAGTATTTGGTTCGCAGTACTCTATATTGGACAGCAATTATAAATTCTTCAGTCTCTGAATATAAATATTCACCTATTATCCAATGCAACGCAACTTTATCAATATGTTGTTCTTCCAGAATATTGGGGAACTTCCTGTGCATGATTTTTTTCCCTTTCAAGAGTATAGTTGTTCTTGTGTATTTGGAATGTTCATCGTGCTGTTACAATATAGATTCAGTGGCGAGTGATCTAAATCTATTTCAATAACCTTCTGCACACTTTGATCAGCGGAGTTAGTCAACTTTTGATATTCTGTTCTTGATTCCTAAATAGTCAGTGTATATTCAGTAAGTTTCTTCCTCCGACTTTTCGTAGTAGATAGTCTCTCCGTGGAAGAATTTGGGGGAAAACATTGGAACTTAGCCATCGTCTAGTTATTTTATCTAATTAATTTAAATCAGACTACTTAATTGTTCCAAAACAATAGGTTAAGTACGGTCCAGGCGTTTTAGTTGTTATAATGTTCTAATCCGATAAGTTTGTATTGATTACTTCCGTTATTCTACTCCGGTATTTTTCTGTAAACCTTTTATTTACCTCCATATACTCAATTGTAGGGTTTTCCAAGATAATCGTGGCCATATTCCAAGATATTTGTACATAGCACCCGGTTCCAATTCTTCAATACCTTGGAACTGTGGTTTCGGTGGTAGTTTCCCGATTTTGAGCATTGAGACTGGCGCATTCGTCGATGCCGAATGACATGTTAATATCTGGATATTTTCCGTTATACGTGTACCAGTGCACTAGGCGAGAGATTCAGTTCTTTTGACACGAGAAATTTCGTTCATCCTAAAAGAACCGGTTCCCGATAATGTAAACGATGATACTTTTAAACATTTACACGGTTCATTTAAACATTAGTTTTATATAACATTTCACTTTT
>BLKR01012159.1:0-22944 GCA_011170035.1 Teleogryllus occipitalis | reverse complement strand
GGAGAGAGGGAGCGGGAGGGAGAGAGAGGGGGAGAGGGAGCGGGAGGGAGAGAGAGGGGGAGAGGGAGCGGGAGGGAGAGAGAGGGAGATAGCTGGCGAGAAGGAGAGAAGGGGAGAGGAGGGAGAGAGGGAGGGAGAGAGGGGGAGAGGGGGAGAGAGGGGAGGAAGAGGGGAAGAGAGAGGGAGAGAGCTGGATAGGGAGGGGGAGAGGAGGGAGAGAGGGAGGGGATAGGAGAGAAGGAGGGAGAGAGGGAGGGAGAGGGGAGGGAGAGAGGGGGAGGGAGAGGGAGGGAGATAGAGGGAGGGAGAGAGGGGGAGGGAGAGAGAGGGAGGGAGAGAGGGGGAGGGAGAGGGAGGGAGGGAGGGAGAGGGAGGGAGGGAGAGGGAGGGAGGGAGAGGGAGGGAGAGGAGTTTTGTTATGTGGATGGCGGGACTACTATATCGAATCTGTGGTTCCTTTTTCGATACAAAATCGTTTCCATTACAAAGGAACAAAAATGTTTGGTTATCAGAATTTTGTCAACACTCGTTACTATATTTTACTCAGAATTAAATTGACGTTGGTAAAGGAGTGAGGTAGGGATTTCGGGGCTTTAGAAAACTTGCGCGTATAAATACAACATGGAACAGAGTTCACAGATTTAACGGAAAAATACGTAACGGACAAATTCAAAAAACATAAAAGGCGTAAGATATCTATCAAATCAACATCAAACAAATGAGCCAAAATTATCACAGATTTAGTGACATAAAAATACTTTTATATAGAGGAACTAAAAATAACTTTCATATTTTACTGTCAAAATAAAATTGTTCTATGTGTAGGTGACCCTTGCGTTGCTTTGTTTTTGCCTTCGACTAATTGAGCGACTGCATTGTGATCAAGAGATATGAAAAATGAGAGATGAATAAATAGAAGTGGGATGATATTCATAAAGGATACATATTAATATGGGTGGGAAGCCAACTCCGCATGTCATGTAGTGAAAACAAACGTGTACACAGGAAACCGCCTGAGGTGGCCCAGGAGATCAGTTGATGTCTCTGCAGTGTCTCTGAGTGGGAAGTTGTAGGGTTCGATTCCCGACGGTGGCAGGATTTTCGATACTTGCAACATAGCGAGTTCGAATTCAGCCGGTTGTTGAGATCGGTAGTTTTCCGTGAGCTCTCTGATCAACATCAGGCGAATGCCGAAACAGTACGCTAACAAACGGCTACGGACCGCGCGCGATGTTTTCTGTCTCTTCCTTGTCTTGTCCCTTACTTACACACACTTACGCTTTTATGCACTACACTACTACACATGTCGGGAGAAGAATTGAGAGTTTAGAACTTGTGCCGACCGGAAATTGCCTCGCTGGTGGGTGATACGTGGTTGGGGAAACCCCGCAACCGATCTCGTAGGTAAGCAAAAATTTCGTCATCCAGTGGAAGATCACCGCCATCCCCAGAGAACATGCAGCCCACTTACGAGTCTATTGACCGTATACTGCGCATTTTACAGAGCTGCCTCTCAATTCCACTCAAGGCCCGTCACCACGGTGGCATTATGGCTCGGTTTTTCGCGTCTTTCTCGGTCGGGCCGCTAGAGTCGCTTCATCTGCAGCACTACTTGATACGGTCGCGAGCATGCCACATCAAGCGACACGACTGAGAAAGACGCGAAAAACCGTGCCATAATGCCACCGTGGTAGGGCTTTGAGTGGAATTGAGAGGCAGCTCTGTAAAAACGGCAGTACAGCAGTTGACACGCCCGAAAACTTTTAATCAATCTTACGCGCGAATCGTCTCCGGACACCGCAGCCTTTTGGCCCCGCGGACTTGTATTCGGCTCCAAATCCCTGCGCCCTGTGGCGGGCTCTTCACTTTTGTGAGAACCCATTCCCCGTACTGAATTCAGAATCTTTGGCATCTCATTTCGTTTTCTGGGAAAGTCACTTTTCGTTATTTCGAAAGGCGTTGCGGGACATGACAGATGTCTGAGTTCGATCTGGAGCTACTAAGAACCGCACAAAAGGAGAATCTAGAGAGTTCGAAGAACACGCCCGAGAGCTGTGCAAAATGAGTTTGCACGGAGACAATAGTCGAACAAGGAATGGAAGGTAACGCCGGAATTAAAGTCTTTTCGTTGCCGTCACTTGCTACCTACTCTGCGAATCATTTTATTTTCTTTTTTTTTTCTTCACAATATAAAATCGTATTATCGACGATTTTAATGTAAAATTAAACTTGTTTTTCGTGCAGAATCCTATTCTATAATAGAAATATGGTACTCATTTAAAACTTAGAGGAAGCATCCCCACGTTATCTAGCGGGAAGATTTGGACATTTGTATATCCCTCTCGAAAATATTAACGTGTTTACTTTTAGCATTTTCCGTTTGAACAATCCGAAATTTTTTGAAATCTTTGAATGATTTAATTCAAATGAACAACCTGTATGTTGCATGACTTTTACATCAGTTATGTTCTGACACAATGCTCGCCAGTTAAACAAGGAAATAGCGTTTGTTTTGAGATAGTATCCATTTGTGTCATTGAAAACCATTCGTTTGGTGATCTATAATTAAAGTTTCAGAAAATCTTAGTCTGAACTCCATTTATTAATCAACGTGAGTTGGTTTCGTTCGCCGCTGGGCTAAGAATCGATTATAACATATTTTAACGTAAGTTTCATGACTTCATTGGATAGAAGTTTGTCTTGAGAAAAAAGGAATTCCAAAACAATAAAAAACCAATCATATTCTGTAATAAAAATAATATTTCTAAAGACAGTATAACAATAAAAATTTAACAAGCAGTAATAACACGTTCTTGTTCAAAAGAATTAAAGTTGAAGAAAATTGACCGGAAAGATTGAAACGATTGTGAGATTTGTATTCAGAGTTCGCCGTTGGGAGAGTGGAGCCTTAGGAACGAATTTGTAGTTTTGAAGTCGCTCGTGCTGAAAAGTTCCACAACTGTTTTCGCTGCGGGGAGGTTTCGAGGAACCCAACTCGTTTAAGGAACTTCAACACAGGGCGCTGTGAATGCACCGAAAACAAGAGGCCACGCGATTGTACAAAATGGAGTGGAGAATTCATTAGGATGGCCATTATTAAGTTCCGTTCGGTTAGTCCAATATTTTATATAATACTTTATTTCAAAATCTTAATGAACATGCTTCAAAACAGGCTCGGAGCTAAAAAAATAATTTTGGATTAAAAAACCCGAACGAGCATAAGGTTGAATTTTTTAATGGCATCTATGTATTTGAAACAACAAAGGTTTCCGTTTTAAAACAAGTTTGAGCTTTACTCCCAACTAACTTTCGTGATTTTTACTTTCTCGTTACCGCTTAGGCAGGAGTGTGAAAGTTATGTAATGTTGCGCAAAAGAACGGCAAATTTTTGGCAGAAAAACTCTTATTACAGGACTCTCGTTACGAAAGGAGAGCAAGATTTTTCACCGTTCAATTCTGCAATCATCCTAGCCTTTATATAGAGTAGAGGGCCCGAATGTGGAATACTTTTTACATTTTAGTCTACAACTTCACAAATAAGCGCAAATATGAAGAAAAGTATATATTATTTCTTAAACAAGTCATTAATAAAAACGTGTGGTTAATATTATTCACTTAAATCTATTAGAAATTCATGATATTTCGTAATTGAAAAAGGTCCACGTGTAATCCACATTAGGCGTACCCTGTTCCTAAAGAGGAGTAGTGAATTCTTTTTCTTTTGGCAAATAATAAATGCATTTACATCTAGAACCAAGTTTTTTTCTTAAGAAAAAATACATATTTAGTTGAATATTACAGATAATTCCAACAGACGAAATTATTTTTTGGATTACCTGCACATGGGACATGAGTCCGGTACTTATCCTTCTAACACTGAGTCTAATCAGTTGAGGTCGTTCGTCGTGAATTCGGTGTTATAATGGTCAGCGTACTGGGCTGTTGTACCCAAATTTGCGGGTTCAAACCCGATTGAATCCGTGGATTTTTAAGGGCGAAAAAATCTTTCGTACGCCTTTCTTCGGAGGGGATGTAAATCCGGCTGTCCCATGTAGTTGATTTACTGCATGTAAAAGATCCTCAAGTCCAAAAGAAGCCTCTGAGCAAATTTGAGATTCGCCTGTTTCGTCGCCCAAGATAATACCTCCTTTCTCCGCTACGTGGTTGAAAGGAGTAGCGAAATTTGCGTGGTTAAACGGAAGAGCGAGCTTGATGGCCCGAGTCTCACCACGTAAAATAAGGGATTAACTAACTAACCAGCTCGTGGACCATACCTCCACAGTACGGTATAAAATGTCAACATTAATGTTAGAAAATGCAACTTAATATTTACCGCCAAAAGAACCATCCACATTTTACCTACAGCATCAATGCGGAATATTCACCATAAGGACAATGCTTATATTCCACATTAGGGACATAGCATCCCCGTTTTCAAGCTGTTTCGCGGTCAAAATCTGCGACAATGTTCTTTATATATTATTTGATATTTCCTTAGGTATTCAACTAACACATACTACGTAGATAATTATTTTAATATTTACGGCACACGAATAACAACAGTTCTTTTATTTCCTGTGCCATTATTATTATAATTTTTTTGTTATTTAAGGTCACATCAACAGCTAGGTCATTAGCGACCAGCCATTATTTTTGTTGACGCTTTGAAGAAAAAACGCTCTGCCACCTCTCTCAAGAGCTTCAACTCAAAACAAATTACCTACGCTCGATCAGGGGCCTCTTCAAGGTAATTTCTAAACTTTGTCACGAGACGTTCAGCTCAATACAGGTCCGAAACTAAGGTATTTCACATTAGGAACGTATTTCACATTAGGGAACTTTACAAATTATATTGTATCTGGGCATGGAACGTTATCAGACTTCTCTGGTTCTGATATGAGAAGTTTCTTTCACAATATGAAAGGGGAAGTTGCTTCTATAAATATTTGAAAATAACCCGGGGTGAGCACTTGACACTTCGCCCCGGTCTTCCTACCTTATTTGTACTAATTTACATAATAGTTATCAAGTAATGAGATAAATATTATATACATTTTGAAGCACGATATATTTCTCTCATGTTCACATGTGCATCCACTTTTCAAAAATAGCAATTTACTATAATATGTGTTTACATAAAATAATATCAATGTATTAGTGAATTATAAGCAATCCTACTTGTAATTATAATGTTCTCTATGAATTATTTTAGATTTTTTTTCTGCAGTTCGTGAAGTTTGGGTAAAAGGCTTTTTCTCTACGGTAGAACTAAGGTTATTAAGGAGAAAAAACCGATCGTTGCCATAGCAACGAATTCTGTTCAACGACATTGATATAAATTCTCATAATAGTAATAAATCCAGATTATTCATTCAGTCGTTAAATGAATTATTGGCCGTACGTGCAGCAAAAATTCTCTCTTCTCTTTAAAATGGGTCTTGGAAATAGGACGTGCATACACGTCGTGAGTTGAATTTTAAAACGTTTGATGGGAGCTTTGCGGTATATAATTGCAATATTTGAAGTAAACATTTTCCAAATTACTTAAGCAACCCTCTTACATAGATGTTTCAAAGATAAAATGGATTTTTACAGTTTTTGTAATCCATCGTAAATAATTCCAACCTGTTTTAAACGACAGCCGTTCAGAAAATTTTCCAGTTGATCATTTAACAAGGAATGATTGGCGTTGTCAGGTGCCAGGCAAGAGCGACTGCAAATTTTATAGAAGAAAAAACAGTTTTCTGTTGGATAGAAAAAACATTAAATCACTGATATATTTTTAATATTATGTAGATTATTATTCGATTCTCACTTCATAGATTGTTCTCATACATAACCTTATTATTCTTTTATAATCAACTCTTTAATATTGTACTATATCGTCATTAATTACCATAACACAGTAAAAGCAATCCATGTTAACACTTCACGTCAATACAGTTCAGAGTACAAACCGTTTTGAAGAGGTACCAAGAAAACGATTCTTAAGAAACTAAATTACAGCCTTTTGCATTCACTGTGGTGGACAAGACGCTTACCTGTTAATGTACCCTTTCTGAGACGCATTTCATTCTCGGTTGGGAAGCGGTGGGAAGGCGCATATTATTCCCTCGGCAAGGTAGCCTGTGTAAGATGAAGAGAAATTCTTGATATTGGTTTTATATTTACGTGCAATGAATTTCAACCGTACTGCCTACCAGTAACAGAAATAATCCGTTCGTCTATAGAACAATTACCAAGAATACTCAATTAAAATAACATGATGAAATAACTCTCATTTTCATTAGGTGTTCAGATTCAAATGCTCAAGTTCATTAGGTCTTTTAGATATATTTCATATTTTAAATGTCTTTTATATTTAAAAGCTCTTTCCAGAGCTGAAAAAATGAAATTCCTAATATTGTAGAAAAGGCTGAAAAATGCCCACACAGTGTAAGCGTTTTCCCGAAATTAAATGTTCCATAAAAACTGTACGGATCTTTTTCTCACAAGTCTGCTAATGTGGCTTCAGTCCTTTGTGCTCTGAACGTCCCCACTGAACGTGATAAGAATTCAAGAGGCAGGAGTATCAGGTATATATACGCATCGCACTCAACTAATACATATTAGCGTTCCACGGGTTGCCTTGTCATTGCCCCGTCAGAATTGTTTTGGTACAATCATCGAAATCACAGAATGTTCCCAGGGTCAAAAACATCTCCGTGTTGAATTAATTGATTGGAATTTCCGAGCGCGCCAAGGGCTAAGACGGACCGCGCGCGATCTGTCCTTTCTCTTCCTTGTCCTATCCTCTCCCCTTACACACACTAACATGCACTACACTACCACATATTCCGGGAGACCGGTCGGGAGCTAAGAGCTTGTCCCGGCTGGGGCGGTGCCCCGCTGGTGAGAGAGTCCTGGTTAGGGGGAAACTCCACTAGCCGACGGTAGCCGGATCTCGCCATCCAGCGGGGGAAGATCACTGCCATCTCCCGAGGAAAAAAACATGCACTACACTAACGGGACTAATGACCGAAGCCGTTGACACGCCCGGAAACACGAAAAAATCAATCAAACTAAACAAAATTATAAAAATTATGCATTTTCTATATTTTAGAGAAGAATTGAAAGTTAGAAAAAGATATAGTAAATAGTAAAATAACTGAGAAATAACCACAAAAAGTAGAACCACGTAAGGGATTTGCCAATATTTGCTCATCGAACGGAGAGCTCGCCTCCGCTAACGTTGTCGTCCGGCCACTTCGTATTCCTCTGCACAGCGGAAAGCACTCCATTCATAGCTGTTTTCGTAGGATCTCGTCTGTTCTTCATAAAGTGAATTGAAACGCGCCATTGCAATCTAGTATGAAATTGTGAGAGAAACGGTGTATTGTTTTTCTGTACGTCTTGTTCCGTGCTTATACTAGGTTTGTTAGTTGTTTTTTGTTGTTGTTTTTTATGTTTGGGTAGGGGGGTTCCATGTACTATGAAGGAAAATTGTAGTTTAGCTGAAGCAGGACATTATTTGGTTCTCTTACATTTGAAGAGAAGCTTTTGATTGATTGAACATTTTTGCTTTTGATTGTGAAAATAGTTTTTATGAGAATTTACTTGTTAACTTAGATAAAAATAGTTTAGAATAATTGGAATTTAAAAAATGAACTGATTGTTTTTCATAGAATTGCAATATTTTGAGACAAATCTTCGTTAATATTGGTAAAGTTTTTGAAAAACTTGAATTGGTTATTTGAAGAAATTTTTCCCTTTAGCTAAATTAATATGGACTATATCAGCTCTAACAGCTTCTATAGAAAGGAGTTTTTCTGCTTTAAAAAAAATACATAATATTATTAAAGATAAACACAAGAAGAGGAGTGAATGTGCAGTTTATCCCTTGCATTAACTGAGAAAGAACTCTTGGAATCCTTAGGAGAGAAAGTGGATTTCTTCAACAATCATTCAAAAATTTACAGCTACATCAAGACGGATTTAACTCTGTGTATTTAGTAATGTAGAAGGTTTAGGAGTCTTTTCACATATTTATCTTATAAATTATCGAATGCCAATACAAAGTTATGACAGCTTTCAAACGTCAAGACATTTTAGAAAATAAATTACATACATGTTTATGAATTTAAATCATTTAGAATCCAAAGAATATGTACATATCTAGACTGTACGGATGACTAGCGTTGTCTAATGCTCCTTGATTCTTTTTTTGCTTCGTTTGTATTTAAAAGTTCAACAATATCTTGGTTACCAAGTCCGTCAGAGTCGTGGCAGAGGGCTCCAATGCTTCTGAGAGGGCTCTCAACACTGAACTCATTAGCTGATATGTTACGGCGGGATATTGAGAGTGTAACTAGGTTTGTTAGTTGTTTTTTGTTGTTGTTTTTTATGTTTGGGTAGGGGGTTCTATGGTACTATGAAGGAAAATTGTAGTTTAGCTGAAGCAGGACATTATTTGGTTCTCTTACATTTGAAGAGTAGCTTTTGATTGATTGAACATTTTTGCTTTTGAATGCGAAAAGAGTTTTTCTGAGAATTTACTTGTTAACTTGGATACAAAAAGTTTAGAATAATTGGAATTTAAAAAATTCCAATCGAGGTGCATCTGCACCTCGCGGGTGTTGAGTTCGCGTCTTCCAATCGTGTGAAATCCATTCGGCCTGTCTTTACACTCCGTCACGACTCGTGTGCGGCGAGATCGGCTCGTGATTATTTAGAACATCCGTTTAATGCGTGTAATACTGAAATAGTAATGGCTTCACGATCGACTGTAAGCCCATTTCGAATTGATTGCGCGGAAGGGATGCGATTTCTTGCAGGAAAAGCATTAATCATAGTGAATGGTATCCGAAAACAACACATTTTTAAATAATTATTTTATTTTATTGGTATGTATTAATTTCAGTTTTGCCATATTACTATTATTTCTAAAGTATTTCAGTATTGCCTTAAATGAGTGCAAGAGATGTAAAAAAATGAAAAATATCAGAAAAATGAACTTAGTTTGTAGCATTTAAAAACAAAACACCATATGATAACGCTAATCATACCCCTTCGCTTCAAGGAGGTAGACTTGGATAATGCGCAAATCTAGTGAAGACCACGCCTCACCTCTGTCAACGCTCAAAACATGCTCATAAACATGATCAACATTTTCAGAAATGAACAAGTTGAGCAGTTCGACAACATTTAGTACACTCAATAGCCTTAGTCCCCAGGGCCTGTTGAAATCTGGGCTTCAGTGTCTTTAAGACGATCATTCCGCAGTGAAGCCAAGTGAAATTGCCATCCGCCTTCCCTTTGATGTCCCAGCCATACTGATGCTGTCCATTAAGTGGCTTCCCATACCCCTTGTTCGGCGTTTCCATTGTTTCCACCTGCCTGTTGAAGCGGGCGTGTCCCAGCTTAAAGAGACCCTCTTTCCAGATTCTAGAAGCCCCGTCTCCTCGAAAACACTGATGTAATATTTTAGTGCACGATTGCTAAAGCAACAAAAGAACATTGCAATGATTAAATATTAATTGATTAAAATTTAATTCATTATATTTATGTAAATGCGAATACATACATAAATGCACAAATACGTATATTTATGTAGGTTATTAGAATAAATGTTACAAACTTCTAGGTGTAAGTTGTAAAGAGGTAAAATGATAACGTTTTGGTAATGAATGTGTACTGGAAAATTGTACACGTGTGGCATTTATTTACCTGTGACATTTGCCCTTAATTGTTACACAAATCGGTACTCGCCAAAATTCTGCAGGTACCTGATATCTCCGACAGAACGTGACATGCCGAATTTTTGTGCATTATAAGTTGCCTAAAATTCAGGGGAAATTCACATGGCTAACTTCGTTATATGAAATTTCCAACGGCATATTAATTGGCCAAAAGTGATCACTTTCGAGACATCAATATGCCCTAGAAGTTCGTAATGTTTTTTAATAAAATCTGTTATTCGAAATGAAACCATTAAATAATGGCATGTACAAATGTTAGAAAATATGTGTTTTAGGATAATTAGAGTTAAACTGAAACAATTTAAAAAGTACGCAAATAAGATTTTCTCGAAAACTCAAGATATCCAGAGTGTCAGTGTTGCCTGCTACAAAAACAAAATAGTTGAGCGCATGAAGACTAAATATGTTAAGAATGAACAGTTTTACGAAGAAGATTCCAAAAAGAAATACCCTGTAGTGAGAGCAACTTTTTTCTACCCAGCTGAAGTTGGATATGTTTTAACTTTCTCTGCAGAGAAGTCTCTCTTCTGTGCAATTCCAAATCCTTAATTGACTGTGCTCAGCACCAGCTGTTCGTTGTTCTATCTGGAAACTTAAAGCGCCTGGTAAGTGGAGTAGAAACAGTTCGAGGTCATACGATACGAACCGCTTTTTGTGCTGTTTGCAGAGGTTTTTACGTCACCATCGCTCGCTGTCGCAGTGGTTCGCAACCGGTGGTACGCGGTTGCGTACGAGGAAACGAATGTAAGACCGAAGAAGATCTAGCTAGAAAAATACTTCATTAATCGCGATTATAATGCAGTATACCCAACGTTTTTGCAATCCTGGAAGCAATTTTACTCTGGCATGATTATCATAGGTAATACTACGAGTGCCTTGGAAATTGTCGATAAATCCCTGACTTGCGAAGCGAAGAGGAGATTTATCTGAGAATTTCCAAAACACGAGTGATATTTCATAGGATTATTCCACAAGTGAAATAATGTCCAACAGAGTTCCACAATGCGCTAGATATTGAAAATAACTAAAAGCACATTAAAATCAAAGAGGTTTGGTATAGTAGTACATATGCGGTTTATTGCAAATCGACAGAGCAATCAATACATACCGCCTTGTAAAATAGATGAGTCGCAACTTATTATTGGCCATTAGAAAGGAGCGGTAAGAAAAAATCTAAGCTAGAAAAAGCGATTAATTTTTTTAGATACACCGCCCCGATTGGCGCATTTTATACGTTTAATTTTGACGAGTGGAATAGTCAACCTAAAATACTTAATGTTAATATGTTGTTTCTTTGCAGTACAAAATACGTGTACTAAATAGAAAACTATTATGAAGCTAATAGCTTGAAATAAACGTTTTTGCTTTATTTTCGTATAAAAGTAATCTGAAAATAATATAAAAATATTTTTCTATTTTGCAAATTCTATATATTTTATTTAAATAATTTTAAATGACTAGAATTAATAAGCTATACTATTCAGTCTTATTACACATATATTTATTTGAGAAAATCCCAGCAAACTTCACGTTCTCACGATACTCTCTATGGATTATGAAGACCAAAGTAGTGAGCGCGTCGGGATGGATTAGGATCAACTTAAGAGGCGGATCTAGGAAGTATTTCGAGAGGCCAGGTAATTTCATTTTGAACCCCTCATAAATATATAATAAAATTTGAATTTATTATTAAATAAATGTATATTTATAATGACAATATTTCTGGTCTCGTGGTGTGGTAATCGATTTGAATAAATTGAGTAGAATTTCAGAAATATGTTGGCTCTCTCCCTGGATCCGCCATTTGAACCTTTGCTCTAGAAGACTGTGTGCCATCTAGTCGCCCGCGTGTAAACGGCGCTTAACGCAGGAAATGGAAACACAATTTCGTTCTAATGGGCGGAAAGGGAAGCGACCCACCAGTGCAAGTAAAGAGAACACACGACGAACACGCAGCGCAAAACAAACGTTTACTTAGGGTACGTTTTCCTTTGACTGCCAAAGTTCCAAAGGCGGCTGCATTCATTTCTACGCCATTCCATCTCTTTTGTTTTTAATCGTTCTCTTAATGTCAATCTTGCATGAATGGGTAACATTAGTGATGTTGCACGTTGTTCAATAGCTGCGATTCCTAAAAAACGAGCAACACGAAAAAAGTCACTAATAGCTTTTGCATGCATCAGCACGATCGTTTTATTATTTACGTTATACAATGTCCAGCCAGGAAATAAAAGGGCAGTTTGTTTAGTTTTATTTTCGAAAACGCCCTTGATGGTCCGATTGTCGTCTATGACGAACAAAATCTCAAAAACAACATACATGTTTTTTCGCTTTCGCTTTCGCTACGGAGTAGAGAGAAAGTTATGTAATGCTGCGTGAAAAAACCGCTGAATGTTGGCAGACAAACTCTTATTACAGAGACCTGGTAACAAAAAAAGGAGATAAATCCAGTTGCTAAATTTAGAAAAAATATCCTCTTACACGTGGTGTAGCCATAATCCATGTTTTGTGAGTACTTGATGCCGAAAAATCGAATGACGGCAAATTGTCTGTCCGTCTGTGAACAATGCTAGGAGCGAAACCATTCAGCCGATTTTCTCCAAAATTGATATTCCCAATCAATCTCGCCGATGTCGCGGCCCCTATTTTAATTTTAGAGGGTACATTACATGAAGCCTCATTGAGACATTTTCAAATTAAAAAAAAAATGGCTCCATCGTTTTCTGCTATAAAATTCTGACATACGATCTTTTGCACTTTCAGGTGCGTTACATGTCCGGACCGTGGATTTTAAATTATATAGAAAGAGTACTTTATAATGCATTTAAATTATTTCTGCACAGCGTGGTGCCCTATGGAGCTCAGTTGAGGGCTGATCCCCCCAAGTGCAGGGTTTAGATGAAATGCGTTAAAAGCAGAGGGCCGCTTTTACCATACACATTTAAGGGGGAAGATGCAGTTACAGCAGTTAAATTTTTATTATTTTTACACTTTTTCTCCATTAAAATCATACTCCACAGCAGTGAAAATGAACTGACACACAGAAATATATTTTATTCAATGATTCTTGACCCGTCGTAATTATATGTCTAATGATTCTTGAGTTTGAGTCACAAGAAAGAAAACAGGCACTTTAGATTGCCGACATTTCGGCCATATATTTGGCCTTCATCAGGGCTATAGAAAAGAAAACAAAATGTATTTACGTAAATATGTACAGTGCACCATTTCATTGGAGCTATAATTAGTTAGTTTATTAACAATATAGTTTATTTGATTGTTACCTATAAAGTTATGCATAATGTACGTCGTGCATTCTACATATACCTATTGTCTATGTAGTTCCATCTCACATTAATTATATAGGGTTTGCATCTGTTGTGCATCCGCCTCTGTTAGCGTGTTAGGCTACAATGTCAGTCTTATGATTGCATGTTCTATTGTTGAATTTTTGGATGTATAGCATTTCTTTGGTAATTTTCTTTCTAAGATGATGTTCTTTATCAAGAATGGAAGCACTATCAAAATCAAATATGTGCTTCTCCTTTACAGCATGTCTGGCTAGTGCACAAAATTATGTCAGATTTTTGATATAATTTTTGTTCTGTACAATTCTTTTTTTTAATTTTTATTTAGTCTGCTCAATATATATGTGATCACAGTCACTGTAAGAGATATTGTATATAATGTCTGTTTGCTCCATTTTCTCTGTTTTATGTTTAGTAATACTGAAAACCAATCTACCAAAGTTATTTTGGTTTTTGAAAGTGATTTTGGAGTTGTAGTTGTCCAATGTTTTGCCTAGAGGTTCCGAAAGACCCTTGATATAGGTATTAGACCTGAACTCTTTATTGCTTGACTGTTGTTATTTACTATATTATGAATGCTGTTATCTTTGTATTTGCTATTGAATAATATGCTATTAACTAATTTATGAGGAAATGAATTTTGTTTAATAATGTTTTTTATAATTTGGAGATTCTTTTTGTGGAATTCTAATTTGCTCAAATTGATCGCTCGATATTATAGAGCAAGTGCCGTATTTATTTTCTGACTCAGTGGGTGGTGGGACTTGAAATTCAGATATATGTTGACCTAACATGTATCAGTCAGTATTAATTGCACCATTATTATTCCTAATTACACGAGTATCTAGAGAGGGCATTTTTTCCTTTATTTCATATTCTATGGTGAATTTTATGTTTTGGTAGTATGCATTAAATGAATTTAATAAGGTGTCTCCTTTGTTTTAGGTATGGCTAAGAGTAAGTCATCCACATATTTGTAAATGAATGGAATGTGAAAGTGTTGCTGGAGTGTTTCATCTAATAACTTGTTCATAACTATGTCAGCAATGATAGGTACACAGGGTGAACCCATCGCAATACCATCCACCATACAATAAAACTGGTTATTATATGTAAAATATCCTTCTTGACAACACAATTTATATATTTCCATAAATTCACCCCTACTCATATTACAATGTAGTTTGATCATGTTCCATTCCGTAGAAATAATGTCTATGGCTAATTGCATTGGTATATTGATAAATAATGAGCTAACATGTAAAGAAACTATGATGTAATCCTCTGGTAATGAAATCTTTTGTATTTTGTTTACAAACTCAAAAGAGACTTTGACACTATATTTATTGTCAATTACCTGGATTAATATGTCTGTTAGAAATTTATAAGATTGGTACAAGGGACTAGCGATGAAACTGACAACTGGTTTCAGAGGGTTATCACGTTTGTGTTTTTTGACGAAGTCATATATCTTGGGTGCCTGACTATTATATGTAACCACTAGCCTTAACCTATAGCCCCTTGTACCAACCGTGTAAATTTCTCACCGCTCCCCGTCTGAGAGTAGGGAATTGAGAGAAATGAGCGAGTGGTCGTGTATGCACCAAGTTTTGCAATATCTGCAGCCGCCAAGCGCGCTGCGGACGTCGGTTGCTCGAACCGATGGGCAGGGTCACGGACTGACCCGCGTGTCCGGTATCTCGGCAGGGCAGCCGTGACAACGCTGCGCGAGGCGCAGGAAATCCAGTACCACACGCGTGATGCGATATCGGCAACAAAACATTACCGTCTGAGGTGGCTCAGGGCATCAACTGATGTTACTGCAGTACCTCTTAGGGAGGTCCTAGGCTTCCAGTCCCGACAGATAAGGTGTTTTCGAAACTAGCAGGATATCTTCCCGAATTTAGACGCTGTCTGAAGGAAATTCTAGCGGTCGGCTGCTCTGATAGATAGTTTTCCGTGGTTGCTTCAATCAACAGACCGGGAGCGGTAGCTCAGTGCATCAACTGATGTCAGTGCAGCGTCTCTGACCGGGAGGTCCTAGGTTCGAGTCCTGACGGCGGTAGGATTTTCGACACTAGCTTGTCAGCTAGGTAGAATTCAGTCGCTGACTGGAGGAGAATTCTGGCGGACGGCTGCTCTCATCGGTAGTTTTCCGTGGTTTCTCCGATCACCACCAGGCGAATGGCGGAGCAGTACCCTAACAAACGGACCGCGCGCGATCTGTCCTTCCTTTTCCTTGTCCCATTCTCTCCCCTTGCACACACACTTACACTAACATGCACTACACTAACACTTATCCCGGGAGACCGGTCGAGAGCTTAGAGCTTGTCCCGACTGGGGCGGTGCCCCGCTGGTGGGAGAGTCCTGGTTAGGGGGAAACCCCACTAGCCGACGGTAGGTCGGCGCCGGATCTCGCCATCCAGCGGGGGAAGATCACCGCCATCTCCCGAGAAAAAAAACATGCACTACACTAACGGGACTAATGACCAGAGCAGTTGACGCGCCCGAAAACACGAAAAAAATCAATCAATCAATCCAATAAACAACAGCCTAATACCGGAGTACTTTTCTAACCACGAAGTCTGTAAGGAGGAGGCCCAATTCCGGTGTTGGAGGCATCGTGGGGGTTTGCGCGAAAAACTCAGCAGCTAGTCGGGCTCAAGTACCTTCAGCGACATCATGCGGAGAATAAAGGAGCTTATCGTTTTTGACCGATAATGACGAGCTTACACGTATTTGACAAACGCCATTTTCATTTAAGTATATGTATGTAAGTAGATGGCGTTGATTTATCTCAAGACCTTAGTGACCATCGGCCGAAATGATCATAAAAAGTTTTCCCATTGACCGCGTGCTGTCGCTGAAACTGTGTCTGTGTAGCAACCGCCACTTTTCATACATACTTCCTCCATTGGAATGCAGTCTCCTTCTCATAGATTTCGTGACCCTAACAAACGGGACACAGACAACGTGCTATCTCTCATTCCTCTTGTCTTAATTTCTCCTTTTACATTTACACTACACACACATTTACATGTACTATAATACCACATATGTCGGAAGTTTAGAGCTTGACCCTGCTGGGGCGGTGCCCCGCTGGTGGGAGAGTTCTGGTTAGGGGGAAAACCCAGTAGCCGACGGTAGGTCGGCGCCGAATCTCGCCATCCAGCGGGAGAATATCACCGCCATCTCCCGCGAAAAAACTACACTAACGGGACCAATGAACAAAGCAGGTGACGCGCCCGGAAACACGAAAAAATCAATCAATCATTCAATTTACTAAACGGATGGCATATAAAATACAAAGAAGGATGAGAGGGCAATGGACGTCAATGGAGGACTGTCCTCCCAAATGGAGAACGGTTGGCTACCTTAGTGATACATGCTAATCGTCCCGTCCTTACCCTGACGGCCTAGTGCGCACACCTTCTTGGGAATCAATGCAATTAAGTTTCAAAAAGTCCGGAGGTTGTTTGGGTTGATTACTTCCTGGCGCATCAACTGCTAAGATCATTAGTCCCGTAAGTGTATTACATGTGTTTTCCTCGAGAGGTGGAGGCTTTCCCTGTTCAATGGTGAGACGCGGTTCCGAACTACCGTCGACTAACGGGGTTTCACCCATCAGTACCTACCTACCTAGTACCTACCCATTACCTAGCACCTACCTAGCACCTACCTAGCAGAGACGAGCTGTAAGCTCCCACCCCGTCTCCCGGCATGTGAGGTAATGTAACTGTGTGTGTAATTAAGGTGTAGGTAGGAAAATGAATGGGAAGGAAAGATCGCGCGCAGTCCGTGGTCCGTATATTAGGGTACCGCTGCACACTCACCTGGTAGTGATCGGAGAAACCACGGAAAACATCTCTCCAGGCAGCAAGTGAATTCGACCTGTCCCTTGTCCTAAGCCGGCAGAGGGAAGGAGTGGGGTAGGGTGATCGAGATTATGGGCGGGCCGTCGTTTTCAGTCAACCCACATTCTGCTTTGAGCCGTTTGGTCACTTGTGCTCGTGACCAGAAACTCCGCGGGCCAAATGTACATTTAATTTATGCGTGACTAAATTTAATTTTACAGCGTCCGTGTTTATTTTTAATGAATTCGTTCATTCATTATTCTGTATTAATTAATTAGTTTATTAATAATTAAAATTGAACTGGAAACAAAGTAAATAAATAATAATAATGAAAGGATCAAAACCTAAACGCCCAGGATCATGTCCGAGGGTTAATCTTCACTTCTCCAAAGAAGGGTGTCCAAAGAATGGGAGAGCTCTTACATATAAAAAACTAAATGAATTCTCTAAATAAATGAAAGTTCATTTAGTGCGTTATAAGGATAACAAATAACAACGAAAAAATAACAAAAAATGTTTTTTTCATAATTTTCAATTAAATGGTTGGGTGAAAATTAGGACATCGGGACTTAATGAATATGCTTATTGAAGATATACATTGTATTAGACAATTAAAAAATACGAATTTAGTAAATATTTCACAATTAAAGTATCTTTTAATCTGTACGTTAATGAGCATAATAGTTCCTTCTTGAAGTTACGCATTGCGTATTAACAATGATCTGTCCTTTTTCATTGCCTCAGAAATTACTGACACTCTCCAATTTTCAGCCACTACAAATTACAGGATACTGAATAGCGGACATTATATAATTTATTCCCAACCATTGTTTGAATTCATTCACGAAAGGCCTAAAGATTTTTTTGTCCTTAGTTCCTTGAACTCTTTGAAGGTTCTAAAATCAATTTAAAGAGTCATCAAAATATTCTGTGCCCTTGTTTCCGTTGCTTGCATCAACGTAATTTAAGCAGATTGCATTAACTCATTAGGCGGCTTGTCAAAAACGTCTCTGTTCCCATTTTCCTTTGGCTTGGAATAAATGTTAGTTATTATATAAAAAAAGTTTCAAGAAGGCAATCAGGTTGTTGTTTGAGGTTAAGATGCATTTTACGAGCAATACAGAAATAAGTATTTCATCATCTGAACTTTAGAAATCCTCAATGATGGAATCTTCAGTGATAGAATCTATTGGCGCTTCTCGTAAATTGAGTACCAATGTCTTGCCATTGTCATCATCTGAACTAACTTTCACTTCTGATTCATCCAATATAGTATGACGATCTTTCCAGACGCGCTCAATATTTAGAAATTAATTAGAAAAAGGACGCTTAATTTTCTTATGTAAGCATGGACGAACAATTGAAAGTGCATTAGTGGAATTTTATTTTCGTTAATTTAATTGCATTCTCAAGAGCAAAGCTCAAAATAGACTATGAGAATATCAACAAATGAAAATAGGGCATATTCTAATAAAGATATGTCGTAAAATCGTACCGTTCAAAATTAAACAAAATTCGTAACGGTAAAAAAAATTTCCATATTAAAAGAAGACAGTCAGATGTTCTCGAAAAGTGACGAACAAAAACTGCTGATATTTACTGAAATAAAGGAAACTAGTGTTTAAAAGGGGATTACGAACAGTGCAAATATTTCGGAACATTGTTTTAGGAATTATGGCAGTGCCACAAGGTATATTAAAAAAATTAACGTAAGAAGAAAGCGAAAATAAAGTAACAATATAGTTGAAAGTCATCTTTTGTCTTCAAACCATGCGGTCTGAAAATCAAAGGGAACCTCAGAGGGGATGGAGACGCTCTGCGAGACGTGTCGTGTTGTCGAGTCGCTGAGGACTGAAATGTTTATGATTCGAAATGTTGAAGTGTTTTAAGTGATGGGAAAATATATTCTTAATGTTTTGTGTGGAACATTGAACTTGAATTGCAGTGATCGCAGAATTGCTGAGCAACAGAAAGGGAAGTTCCGAAAAACATTTTATTCATTTTCAATAATTCAAAATTTATAACAACTCCAAGAATGTTCTAATTTTTAAGATATTGAAAAAACATGTTCATGCATGCATTTATTCATAATTTATATAATTGTTTTTAATCGAATTGGTAAAGTGCTCTCGTATGGATGTTAAAATTTACTTGTGTTAATGTAGAAGGAAATATGTGTGATAATGTTAATAATAGGGTATTATATATACATTTGTTGTTTTATATGTAAAGTTAATGTTATGACTAGCGAAGAAAATTTCGCCAACATCTGAAAGAATAAGGAATAAATCCAACCAAATTTATTCAGTTTCATAACAGAAATTTTATGGAGTTATTATTTTAGATGGTAATATCCCAGGAAATACTGAGTAATTAAATTTTGTACCTCTTCCGGAAGCAGTAATAATTTTTATTTCAATTTTCTGTGTAGGATCAATTCGCGTGCTCACGACCTTAAAAAAATTTGTTGAATGGGGCTTCGAAACCCACATTTAGAAAGATAACAATTAATTGTTACGAACGGGTTTGTTTATTCGTATAATTTCAGGAAAGAGTTTAAAAGGGGTTGTGTATATATATATATATATATATATATATATATATATATATATATATATATATATATAGACAATAGCTTGAATTTCATCAAAATCTTTTTGCCAAAGGTAAATGTATTACATTTTTCTACATCAGTCTCTATGTACTCTATAAACTTCAAATACTCTTTAAGAGACGTAACGTATGTAAGTCAGCATTTAACTTCCAAGGGTAAATTTCGTGTTTGTAATTTTTAGACCTAATGTTCTAAAATTGACACCAACGATTTTACATCTGCCTAGCATCTAAACACAAAAACACACAAAATTTATTCTTACAACACAAGATTAGTCATAGTTTAATTGATAAAAATCATATTTACTATTAAAAGTAAGTAAGTTTTTAAATGAGTAAACGTATCATTTACCTGGATTCGAAAAACTAATATCTTGTTTCCTGCGTGCCACCATTTTCTTTTCATTACTATAAACTGAAAAACACCCTTGGAGGGAACAATCAAACAACTACAATTGCTCCAGACATCTACCGGCACAACTGTGAACTTTTTGATCATGTGACGCATGCAGCGTTAGTCCAGCGAATTTTGAAACGTTTGGTGTTAAATTTAACCCCACAGAACTCAGGAGGTTAAAGTACTATGAGGGCATCGGGATCAACTCGGAAGAGATACAGTCTGCTCAAAGAATGTAGTACAAATAGCACTCGTTTGGATGGAACTCAACAAGCGACAGTGGTACCTACTGTTAGAAATTAATATTTTAACTTTTACAAAATTGTGATTATGGGAACATTTCATTTACTAACAAAACATGGGAAAACGCAAAACATTGATCTTAAAAAAGCATCGGCTTTAATATATCGATATGTTGAAAACATTGGCATCAATCGCATCCCTTTAGCGCGAAAGAGAATATATGCATTTAGTACAAACAGATAGTTATAATCCTTAGAAATATTTACTAAGGATTATAACGATCGTTATAATCGTTAGAATCCTTAGAGCTTCATGACGTCAGTGACGTCAGATACTTCCCTTGACTTGTCTTTCTTGCTTGTGGACATAGTTATATTCCTTGTTTGAGTATTTCCGTCGAATAATAAGTATATTATCTTATTATTCCTAGTTACATATGTATATATATTTGGCGTTTTGGGTCAGTAGTCCGACCGCCGGCCAGCAACAGGTGTCCCCCTTGCCTGGGCCTAGTTAAATTCCCATGCTTGGGGGTAAGAGCGACATGAGGCGAACATGGTGTATTCTCTTCATCGTACATAGTTACATATAACTATTTAATTCGAGAGCTTGTAACTTACAAGTAGTTCCGTCTGCGAGGACTGGAATCGTAGGCTTTCGCGGCCAGAGTCATCCGAGTGATTTTTGCTGCCCGATCGCCACCACGACGAATGTTGTGCTGCCGACTTTTCGTCCATCTTCTCGTGGTCTTCCTCAAGGCAGGTATGCGCCAGAATGGTCGAAATGGGCTGAATGGTCGGTTGACGGTTGACCCCCTGATTGGCCGGTTGGTTCAACCAATCACACTCGGCCCCACCAGTGAGTAAACCCGAGCGCCGATCATTCCGGCGCATACCACACCTGACGAAGAACACGATAAGATGGACGAAACGCCCACTCGAAAATTTGGAACTTATCTTGTAGATCCCATATGTCTAATGTTCATTTTCATTGTCGTTATAAAACTCCAAAATCGCTAAGAGAGTTTACAGTAATTTGAACTAACACTTCACGACTTTAAAACTACACAACTACATGAGTGAGGACTATACTACATTTCTTTAACAATAATAACTAAAATGACAAAAAAATGTTTGGCTCTATGTCGCGCCAGAGTAAAAAATCTCTGCGCACCAGAGTAAAAAACTGCGAAAACAAACACTTAAAATAATTATTTTTTCTTCGCGTGATTTTCTGGTTGTCTTCACGTGGTACCTTCGATTTTTCCTCATTCTAGCAGTGATACGCAGACCACATATTGGGAACCACTACTGTAACACAGACACTATTGTAGACACAGTACAATTTGTGGATCTCGATGATACCGAAGTTTTTATTATTTTAACTTTGAATCGTTTAATTTTTTTAGTCGGTAACCGTTTCTACTATTTACACTAGAACTTCGCTTTCACGAAGGTCAAATAAAGTATTTTATCTTCTTTTTACTAGTATAGGGAGTTGATATCCTCCTGTAATTCCTAAGAGTAATTGAAAGGAGTTGAATGAATATAGTGATGACTTACATACAAACTCAATATGTTTATTCTATTCGTAAGTAGAATGGAATTATGTCTAATTAATAAGAAGTATTAAGAATTTTAATCAGAAAAAATATATCATTTGTAAAATATCACTGGAAAATTAATAACATATACAAAAATGAAATGTTGTTGGAGTCCAATATATTGTTTAAAAATTAATCTGTAATGAAATCTTTTCAAACTCATAAAGATGCAGTGGAATGCTTTAATTCCGTTTTACAACTGATATTGCGTTGAATCAGCCTTTCTTTCATAAGCAAGACAAAATCTAACGCTCTTCCGACGAGAACGCGGCATATTTTTCGAGGCCTGCTCTCACAAAATATTCATCGGATTTCCACCTCCCGGTAAATAAACTGTAGATAAAAGCATCACATTAATTAAAATGGGTGGTAAAAAGAGTGCATTGGGTTGTGCGATGTATTTTCGGAAGACTAAATGCAATCGGTGTTTTGTCAGGGACGACTGCCAATATTAAAATGTATTCTCTTAGGCGCTTTCAATGTGCAAAAGCCCGAGTGTAATTCCGGGGGGAACATGAATAATTTGTAGCTTCCGTGAAACTGTCACATTGCCTGACACTGGGGCAAGGGGAAGTTGCTGGACGTTTGGTGAGCGCTGGGAAAGATGTTTGATGTATCCAATGTGAGGTACACATACACACGCACAATAACAAAGGTTATGTTGTACACTTCGTTACAATGTTTCCATACATGCATTTGTACCAAAACCTTGCAAGTTGTCTGATCACCGGGAAAGAAAAACCAAGTCCAATTTTCTAAAAGCCGTTAACTGAATGTCCTTAGTGGTCACGCGATACTAACGGGACTAAATTCTGTAGTCACCTCACTTCTCTTGGCCAGACGCTCTCTCACTCTCACACTCTCTCACTCACTCTCACACTCTCTCACTCACTCTCACACTCTCTCACTCACTCTCACACTCTCTCACTCACTCTCACACTCTCTCACTCACTCTCAC
Source organism: Teleogryllus occipitalis (assembly GCA_011170035.1). Taxonomy (NCBI): domain Eukaryota; kingdom Metazoa; phylum Arthropoda; class Insecta; order Orthoptera; family Gryllidae; genus Teleogryllus; species Teleogryllus occipitalis. The sequence goes on along the minus strand of BLKR01012159.1, from coordinate 231 downwards.
TCACACTCACATACACTCACTCTCACTTACTCTAACTCACTCTTTCACACTCACTCTCTCACACTCACTAACTCTCACTCACACTCTCAATCACTCTCTGTAGTCACCTCACTATTCTTGACCAGATGCTCACTCACTATCACTCACTGACACACTCATTCACACTCACTGACTCTCACTCACACTCTCTCCCATTCACACTCTCTCCCATTCACACTCTCTCCCATTCAC
>BLKR01012158.1:0-22949 GCA_011170035.1 Teleogryllus occipitalis | reverse complement strand
ATTCTGGCTTCAGAACGTCTGCAAGCGCCGTGTTGAGCTCTAGCGTTATCGCAACTTTCATCTGTGACGTAATTCAACCTTGGACATAGTCGCCGAAAGATAAGACCGGCAACGACTTCCACAGAGGGTTCTAAAGACCACGGCTTCTGGTTGAAAATATTTCTAAGTAAAATGAGCTATGTAGTTGCGTGGGTTGTAATCGTTTGGGTTCTTATTGCGAATTTGATACCTTTGACACATGTAGAACATCCCTCTAATAAAAAATCTAAGTGCAATGAATATCACGTAACTATTCTTTTCGTAATAAGTGTGCTTGGACAGCGTGTTGAGAAATATCTGTGATAGCACAGTGCGGTCGAGCCTGACCTACGGACTACAGGGATCTGAGTTCCAATCCCAGTAACGCTGGAATATTGTTACCTCCACGTGTAAAGAGAGTTACGTAATGCTGTAGGAGGTAGTGTCGAAATTTTTACAGAAAACACGTTTTGTAAGTAGCCAGTTCGAAAAAAGTGGATTGTTGGTATTGTTCTTTTATTTTCTATACAAAAGCCTTCAAAACGCTTGCTTTTTCAACCCGAAAAAGTGATTTTCCAAAAAACCTCTTTGTGAATCCGTCTTCGTGTGAGTAATTCTAGAGCCTAAAGTAAACACGATTTTCACCAAAATGGATATTCCTTGAACGATCTGGCTAATATTACGAATCTTCGAATTTGAAACGAATCTTTTAATTTTGAAGGTACTTTACACCAAACCTTATCATATTTACATAATTTCCTCAAAAAGAGCTCCAATTTTTCTGTAAATCTATTCCTCGAAGCACAAGATGTTTAAAAGTGGCGTACGTTCAATTTTGGGCGAACGATCTGAATTTTCGAAAATTGCGAACAAATACCTATTAACATTGTCGAAAAGAAATATTAACGCTAGAGATTTTTGTTTCATGAAATCTCTTTTTTAAAATAGATATTAAATTAATGTAAATTAAACACTCCACTCTTTCCTAGTAATGATCCACTCTCCACTAGTAATGATTGCTGCTATTGGGTCTAACCGCTTCCTTATTCTTTGGAGGGCTACTGTTTTTAAATTTTTTTTCCAACAGTATTATCTCAAAAGTACTGGATGAGAACAGTTGATATCTGGAGTTGAAGGGATGGTGTTAGCTCCTATTGTAGGCCTGGTTCCTTGTGATTCCAGTGAAAAATCAGTAACTGCACTGAAACGGCAGAAGCTTCCGCCAATTGATAATCATAAGTGAATCACCATGTACTGGGTAGGGAGGAGAACGAGGAAATCTATATGAATTGTCGCCTGCTCTTTCTTTCTCAGATAAACACTTGGATAGTTTATCAACATCAAATCGGAATTTTAGCACCTTTGATGTAATATTAAACATAAAAAAATCCCTTCCAGTTGTCTGCGTGTTAATTTTTAGTGTATCAAAATAGCCCCGACACCCGTATTGTATTACATTAGCCTCTTAAATTGTATCATATTAGCCCCACAAATTTGAGGCTGTATATATCATGACACGATTATTATTATTGCATTATGTAACGCAGAAAAGAATATTAATTCTTTCTTAATGATAACCTATTTTCAAAAATATCGTGTCATAAAAAATAACGAAGTAACATCAAAAGATTTATATCACGGTGGTAAAGTTTTGACTGGAAAAATTAGGCATTTTAGTTTTGATTTTTTCCCTCCCAAATATTGTTACATTCTGAGTGTTTGCTATATGGTCATTATAATAGAATATATTTCCTATCATTTGTCATTTTCTCTTTAATTTTGGACATAAATAAATAACAACTCTTAAAGTGTAATACATTAACCCCAATTTTCTACTGTATAATATTAGCCCCGACTGATCTTTATAACATTGTCGAAAAACAATATGAACGCTAGAGATTTTTGTTTAATGAAGTCTCTTTTTAAAAATAGATCTTGTATTAAGATAAATTGAACACCCTGTTTTTTTTAAAACTGCAAATGCTTCACTTTTTTTTCGCATCGGAAAGCAGGTAATCTTGTCGTGTACCTGGTGGTGAGGGGGAACCGTGTCAGGTGAGTTAACTTTAAAGACCCGAGTTCGAATCCCGACGAGTAGAAAATATTTTCTGCTGCAGTAGGTCTTTTTTTTGTTTCTTTTTTGCAGGTTTACATAGTTCGTATTGAATATTGCATAGCAATTACGAATAATACGTGAAAATATATGCTGTTGAGGCAACACTTGTTTTGAACATAAAACACTTTCTAAATAGTATGTATAGTAAGATAAACTTCATTTAGGTGAGTAAACTTAGACCATTCACTTTCATTCTCTAAATTAAAACTTGACGTAACTGAGAACAGTGTCGTCATAAGAGTTATTATGATACATATATCCTTTATTTTTAAATTCTTAGGCCCCGAAACGCGCCTCAAATTAATTATTAATATAATAGCAATAGCTACTTATATATAATATAATTTCATAATTATTTCCAAAGAACCGGAACGCCGTTCCGTCGCGTACCAACAGAAATCAAGCCTTTTATATACAGGATATTCGAGGAAGAAATGTCGAATCTTCGAAAAATAGCTGTTAAGACAATTTTAAGCTTATTTTGTCTAATAAACTACACGGATATTCCAAATGGCTAAGCCGCAATAAACATTCAAAAGTTGGTTTGAATATATGTTTTCTAGGCAACTATTTGCGTTGTAGAAGCATATAAACACTTCATTAATATCTAAATTGTTTATGATTAACAAAATAAATGAATACATTTGATCAGAAAGAAAAATTTACCTAGAAATAAAAAAGCACCCAATTTTCACAGTTCGACTGCTTTTTTATTTCTCGGTTAATTTTTTCTGAACTAATATATTTATTTATATTGTTAATAATAAACATGTTACATGTTTCTGGTCTGTTTACATGATTCTAGAATGCAAAGTTTTGCGTAGAAATCATATTTTCAAACCAAAATTTGCGTGTTTATTGCAGCTCAGCCATTCAAAATATCTATGTAGTTTATTAGACAAAGTATGATTAAAATTGTTTAAACAGCTTTTTTCAAACTTTCGACGTTTCCTTCCCCGATACTCTGTATATCCATGCTTCTTTAAAACCAAAAACAATAATTTGCGTACTGAAAACTAATTAATTAAACCCATGGCAGTATAATTGTTAACATAAGTACTGTCACACATCTTTCGCAGGATAAGGAGTAAAATTTAAAGAAAAATTATAGTTCACATGAATTTTGACAAATTGCGTCTTACTTTCTATGATATTCAAATGGTAACATTATATTACAATATTCAATTGGTTAACAATTTCGGCTAAAGAGTCTTGTTTGATAATTCTCCAATTTCGTATTGTAATAAAATATCTTATGATACTCAAGTCGTAAATAACTATTTGACAACTATTATGTTTAGTGTATGTGTCTAGCAGGTTTTGCATTATTCTGAGCAACTGGATCATACGAATCACGTTTACTACGTTATTCACACAGGAGCACATGAATCTCAAAAAGTATTTAATAATATAATCCTTGCTGATGAATCAACGTTTTATTGATGATTTTAATTTTGAAAATTTTCATTAGTTTGGATGTTTAAATATAGGTATCACATGTAATTACATGTCTGTTAAACACGATAGCATTATATGAAGCAAGAAACATTGTTTTTCGTTTGATCATTCAACTTCATCAATCACTCAAAATTACTTTAATTTTCTCTGCTTATCAGTTTTTTAATCTCAGATCTTCGATGAAGACATGAATCAAATAACATCGTAGATATTTGAGTGTTTTAAAAATAATAACGTGAATAAATGCTTATATTTATTGAATTGGTTTTATAATAACCTGTAAAAACATGGGTTTTGTGTTGGTGTTGGGGATGTTGAAAACATTCAAATAGTAAAGGCAATGTTAAGCTGGTGATCTTTAACATTGTTTATTTGATATTTTCTTAGGGATAGTTTATAATGGTTAAACGTTTTCAAAGAGTGCACATTAGATACCTCGAATGGCCCGTTTCCGTTTAATAAACCGCTACGTTCTCGCTGTACAGATGGTCGTGCAAAATTCAAGGTTTTGATAGATTCGTAGAATGGCGGCCAACAAACCACCTTCGAACTCTGACGATACTGAAATGTAGTCTGTGTTGGGAAGGTCATATCACTTGACCACCATGTTCGTTCTATGTATTTTCACTGGGAAATGCTAGTGCATTGATATTTACTAAACTGTAAACAAACGCTCAAACTGTAAACTAACTGTAAACAAAATCTCTTTGAATTGTTATAACATCTGTTTTGCTTTCTTTTAGTAATATCAACTCGTTTTACCAAATACGTGAGTTTGTTATATTTTCACACTCTACAAGTATTTAATTTTACAAGTATTTATTTTCAAGCATTTAGGAATTCATGAAATTTCATTGAAACGTTCGCCAATCTAAAAACCTTTTAAATGTATATTAAATATATTAATGTTGTTTAAAAATATGTATTAACAATGCGTAGATTTAGCACATAAAGCTCTGATTTGAATATTATACAATGAAATCATCAAATTAACAGTTTTAGAAAGGAATGATAAATTGAATTGAAAGTATTAACTTAAAGTTTATATACGTTTATTTAGAAATTTCTATACTTGTGTAAATATTGTGATGTGTGATTCTACTCATGTGATCTTTCAAAACACAAAATTGAATATTTCTGTATTTGAAAACCTTAACACTACCTTCATCCAATCCAGTGCAATTTATAGCAAACAGCTAAGCAATATGTTTCCCTATTTTTTAATGGTAATGGTTAAACAAGAGGAACAAATAGTTTCTGACTCTCGGTGTTAACAGGGGACTTAAAAAAATTAATAATACAGTTATTCGGTTGCTCAACATCCCTTTGATAGAAAAACAGAAACAATTGTTTGGGCGTAATGCACCTTGAAAAATATTTTTTTATAATCAATTTCTTTCCTATTTGATAAATATATCGACTTGCAAATTGCAGGACTTAAAAGAGAATATAAAAACCAAATAAAAGTTAGGCTCATACTCGCCGTAAAAATACGAATTTATCATAATTAAATTGGCCACAGAATTTGTTTACAAGCAAGTGCATTTTAAGCGTATGTGGCAGGCAAAAGCGCGGCATTGGAGAACTGTTTTTCAGTAGGCCCATCCCACGCTATTCTGCTAGCGCGAATGAATTAAGCGCAAACAAATGGGGTCTACTAAGATGTTAATTTCTTATAAACAATTACATATATCTCGAGAACGAGATATAATAGCACCGAACGGATTCCGGAATTTGGCATCACATTTAAACGTCATTCAGATTAGACAATAAAAAATTTGCAACAATTGCAAATTTATAAACAATTTCCAAATTTTGCAAATCTAAAGTGGGGAGAGTCTCCCGATGTCCCAGAACCAAAAACAGCGAATTAACAATTTTGCAACAATTTATAATTTTATAAACAAATTCGAAATATGCGTTAGAACGGCCGGGAAGGCTCCGCAAATTGTGTCTGATATGAATATCTCAAAATAGCATTTTGTCAGGAGTTACAAATCGATTACTAAAAGTCAGAATAATTGTTGCTAAAATGATAAATATTTACTGGTCTATAGACAATCATTCTGGACGGAAAACCCCGCTTAGAAATATTTTTTTCGTCGTGGCGTACGCGCAGGCAAACTACCTCCTTCGGCAGGGAAATATGACGATATTTCCGTCTCGTACGTAAACGAACTAGCCCCCTCCCCCTGAGACAGCGTTCTTTCTGCCCCTTGGGATGTTGCACCAATCACAGACAACTGTGGTTCTACCTGCTAGCGATTGGTCAACACGTCCCTCCCCCTGCCCTCCCCCAGGCCGAGGGGTGTCCAAGTTTGTCGGCGCGGTGTGGAAGATAGAATTTTGAACGACATTTTTTCTGAGGGAGAGGGTACAGTATTCTTTTCAAAATTAGTCTCACCTATGATTTAGATATCGAAATAGTAGCAAATGCTGCATTACAAACATTAATTCCAAAAAAATAAGAAAACTATTTGAGCTTGAGTGCGGTATATTTAAAGTTTGCTGTGTAAAAAAATTAATTCCATTTCGAAAAAAATAGAATGGCTCGTAAGTCGAGTAGTCGCTGGGCACATTATTCAATGTTTAGGGGTACAAGTTCATTGAATGAAAATATTGATATAAGTAAGTTTACGCAATTGTTAGCCATTCTGAAGGGGAAAAGCGAAAATTAAAAAAGAATATTATAATGTTTAAAAAAAGATATCCAGTTGAAGTAGTACTTGTCATTACTTTATCACACAAGAGTATTAATGTAGTATTTCTTTCCACTCTAGTTCGGTAATGTATTTTCTTACAGTACTGAATACAACGTCATAAAGTTTTATTTTACCTATCCATAATGGATAAATGTAAATATATCCCCCAATCGTGGCTCATGTGTTAATTTATTGTAACTAGAAGTATCCGTGTGAATAATTCGCACAGAGTTCAATATAGTATTTCTTACCTCATGATTCCATTAATCACATAATCCCTTCATTTTCCATAAACTGCTCATTCCCTTGAAGAATGGAAATGGGTTGACAGAATACTAGTTCTTCGCAGAGCCTTCAGAGTTCGTTGTTAAGACACAACAAGTTTGCCAACTCACTATTTTGCGAAAAACTTTGTTTTTCTTATATATATATATATATATTTGCAAATAGTATTCATAGGACTGAAAAATGTAATGGAGGAAATAATTATACGCTTTCAAATGACACCTTGATCACACGAATCCATTCACCGGTTATTTACACCTTAGATTTGCATTTTAGTATATATATATATATATATATATATATATATATATATATATATATAATATAGATCCTGAACATTTTTCCTGAATGAAACCATAGACATCGTGGCCCAGTGTTCGTTGCAAGAGGTGCTCATTATGGGCATCCTAAGGCGAGATGAAGAGCCTATCCGAAATAGAATACAAGTGCTCTGTAAATTGGAATAAGGTTTTCCCTGTGCTTTCTCCCAACTTCAAACAAACGCCTTCAGGTCAACGGCTTCATTACGGCGGCGGAAAACGACCACCTACACCATGGTCAAGAGCAGTTCGAAGACTTTCCTTTGAGCACGAATACCATCACCTATCCATGTACTCAGAGCTATTGATCGCTTATTATTCTTATTATTTTCCCTATGGATTTGTTTATATTAATGGATGTGTATTCATTTAAAGAGATAGGAATGGGCAAAATTCAAAAAACAGATTTAATTTTCCAAGAACTAAAAACATTTCTAACAACTACGTGAAAAGTCATTAATATTAATTTCCTAATATATTATTTACCAATGATATTTAATTAGGTAAAATGGGTTCGATTGAATCTTTCTACATTTGAATTGGATTTTTTTAGAGAAGCAGAATTAAAATCCAAGAACACCCTTCTCTTAATTCTACGCTGTATTTTGTTTACGATCTTCAAGCAGAAGTATTTCTAGAAACTTAAAAAAACTTTTAAAAAATCAGGAATGAGATGAGCACATCGTTTCGAGAAGTGGAATCGTGGAAGAAAAACATAATCAAACAAAAAACAAGATATTTTCTATTATTTTTTTTAAAAAATTTAATTTAAATTTTGAAATTAAAGAAATTTTAGAAGGAAGCGTCTCTTTTAGGCGTGCTGGTCTGGAGTCTCATTTGGTTTTTTATAATTTTGTAAGAATAAATGTTTCGAAACTCATTTCAAATGTAAGCGCGATTTTCTCAGCATTGATTACTCTACCACTAATAGTAGTTATATGAGATATTACATGTTGTCAATTATATGCGCTTGAAATGGCGATTTGTTTTCCGGCAGGCTGAATGAGTAGAATGGGGCTATTTACAATGGAGCCAAAGGAATACTACTTATATGTGTTAATGGTATGCATTGAGAATGAAATATAAGAACAACAGTACTTTAAAACCAAAACACTCGATTTCTTGCCATTAAGCAGTCGTAAATATTTGTCAGAAGAAACCGCAAACTCTTAAGTATTCATCCGACACTTACGATAGCTTTCACAGCCGTTAGAACAGTCAAGGTAAGAAGATAAAATTGTTTTCTGTGTGGATCTACGACGACTGTGCATGAGCTGTCTTTTCGCAAGACTCAGTAGAAGCGGCTTGTTTCGTTATGCGCCGCACGCTCTACCAAAGCTTTCCGTTCCTTAATTGGACAGCGTCAATTCCTTGCCTGCAATGCTACCCCGCCCATGACGTAGTAACAGGTAGCGCACCACCTACCCATGTATCCTCTGAGACATGCGCTTCGTATACCCCGCTTAAAACGTCGGAGCCAGAGAACTCAGAATGATTGCAAAAAACTCGGGAAATACCCTAAGGTTGAAATTATAAGGTTGGTTCGGATAATTCGTCATGATGGCGAACGAGGCGGGCAGATTCCATGGATGTGGCATGATAACGGAAGGGACTGCGGAAAAAATTCAAAGGTGTGGCTGTTCCACAATGTCCCAAGACTCCTGGGGATCCCAGGAAACACTTTACTGAGAACTCTACGAAGCTTAGCAACTAATCCTGCATTTTAATTGAGTAGGTGTATTATACGCGCACGTTTTATTAAGCCCAGGAAGATGTGTCCCCATTCCTTTACTAACATTAGTTGAAATCAGAATAAATTGTAGTAAAGAGCGTTGTTGACATAATCTGATATCCAGAAATGCCCGCTTCGCTGTAATTTACATTTGTTTGTTTGTTTGTGGTACTTTTTTTCTATTTTTTTAAGAAAAGAGCTGTAGATTTGATGTAATAGTCCTGTCGACCAAATAATCACTCCTCACTCGTCTCTCATTTTGTGAAATGAGGACTCAAGAAAAGAACGCGGATAATAGAAACGTGGAGCTAGAAATACATAACTCATCGGTAGTATTCATTGCTCCATGGTAGTCAACGAATTAGAATGTACTATAAAGAGTGGGTGGTTTTATGTTTGCAGCGCTCTTAGTGGACGCTAGCAAAACTAGGAGCCGCCATGTTTTTTGCAGTCAAAAATAATAATAATTAGTACACACAGGTTCACGTCATTTCATGCCTCCTTCTTTAGTAATTTCTCCCTGTATGTGCCCAAACTTGATCTTATGAGTTTTCATTATGCAATATGTAATAACTTAATAAAAGGAGTTTTAAACTTTGGTGGAATTATGAAATTATATTAATTTTAAATTAACTGTCTGTTGATCTCGTAAGAATTAGTTTCTATGATCCTTTTTTATTTTACACAATCACTTTTTTACTTTAAAAAAATAGAATGAAAAAACTCATCATAAATTTAATGTTTTGAAACATTTTGACAGTTCTTTAAAGACATCATCGGATACATTAAAGTCGAAGGGAAAAATATTTATGATCATGAAATATGATAATCGTTAAATAAGGATCACATACTGAGGATGGCATCGTAACTGAGAGGTTAAATCGTTTCTGATTTTATCCTTTTTATATAAAAGTGATAAACTGACTAAAATTTAAAAAAATCATAAAAAAACAATTTCTTGAGATAATTATAAAATTCTTCCGCTTTTTCACTACTCTGACGATTTTGTGAATTTGTATCATTTACTGCATCGATGTAGGAAATGTTTGTTTATTTATTTTTACGTCAAAAAACAGTTAAAACTGACGTGCTATGGGGAGAAGTGAATTCTGTGCACGTTTTCAAAATTCTGTGATCCCTACACTAAGTAATATACTACTGAAATTTTGAATTAAAAAAATTAAAAAATTTTTAAAAAAGTTCCCATGTAATAAAATCTATTTTTAAGGATAAATCAGCATAAATGTTGGGCTATTATCCATATTGTCCTTCGGAATAATACTTCCTGCCGCGACAACATGGAAACGATAATTTGAATAACTGTATTTCCTACAGAATTCTAGAAGTTGTGCACAGATAATGAAGTTACATTTATGTCCAGAAGCAAGACAAGGGGCAAGTATTCGCGAGTACTGAAGGAAAAGACGTTCAATCGCATATCGTTGCAGTCGACGATCACTTCACCCGCAATGGCTGCAGACAAAGCACAAAACTGAGATGCTGCCCACGCCTCTCCCCCAGCCATCGTGAACAAAAGACGAAAGGCGTTGCGTCCTTGTTCCTGATGTTGCGCTACGCGGCACACAGTGTGTTGAAACAACACTAAGGGTCCACGCCTTTGAATAAGCGTAAGCAAATTACTCTGTCATTGCGACAAATTAATCAATTAACAAATTAATCAACAAACAATAAATTAAATGTTTTACAAACATCGTAAAGTAATCAATGCATCTCTTTTCCAATGATATGACTCATCAACGTTAATTTTCATCATGAGTTATTTTTGACTGATGCTTCTAAAAATATTGTAAGTTTACTCACTAACTGAAACCTTTACTTCAATAAGTGAGTATATTACTAACACTTTGAATGTGTTTGGCTTTCTTCGTAGTATCCACGTATGTAGTAGTTTCGTGAAGAACTGCAGGTTTGTTTTTTGTGGCTGTTTTTCGGATTTGTATTTTCTTAAATGACGTGATTTCATGTGATGAAAATGATAGCATTTGCAAATTGCAATATTTTCAGAAACTATCATTTTTATTTACAGAACTTGGAATGTCATAAATAGATGCGACATACTTTGATTTCAAATTCTTAATTTTGAATACGAATACGACACATTACTACAAGTTGCATTTGAACATTACTGTAATCACGAAAATAAACGTAGAAAGAAAATTAATAAAATTAGCGAACAATTAATCCAAAAATGGTTATCTAACATTTAACAATTTGTATATCATTGGATTTGTCTTTTTGCGCTCGTCATGATGGACTAAAAAGCATGTATATTTCCATTTCAAAAAGAAGTTACTTCAGTATCTCCTGAAATACAAGTGATAAAATAGAAATGAATACATATATCAATTAGCCCCATTTCCTCATGCATTTCAGTGAAAACGGAATTGCAGTAACTTCAACGGGTCAAAAACTGCAGGAGATGCTAAAATTACGTGACTCACTCTGTATATGAAAGGAGCAAAATCGAGTTGTGGCGGTCTGGGAATTGTTAAGATTTTTTTTTGGGGGGGGGGCGAATGTTTTACATGAAGCCCCTATGACATTTGCAAAATTTTCTAAAAAATGGATGCAAATAAATGCTCTTAATTTTTTTCGTGCAGATGTACATTTTTATGTTTGGCATAATTACTATTTTCATTACAACCTCTAAAATTTTAAAAATTAGAAAAGTTCAAATATTTTTTGAACCTGTCCTGCATCTTAATGCCGGAGATTTCTATCTCAATGAAACCGACCCGTCAATAATAGATCTCTAAATGGTGTCATGCACTTTTTTTTAAAAAATGAGTAGTTCTTGAGTACTAACACTGAATAGATAGAAAAGCTTCAATTTTCCGTGCATTTAGCGGAATCGATGGTGTAACAGTATCGGGCTGCTGTACCAAGTTTTCGGGTTCAAACCCAATCAAATCCGAGGATTTTTAAGGGCAAACAATCCTTCCTACGCCTTCCTTCGAAGGGGAAGTAAAGCCGGCTGTCCCATGTAGTAGATTCACTGCATGTAAAATATCATCAAGCCTAAAGAAGCCTCTGAGCTAAACTTAAATCACCTGTTTCGTCTCCCGAGTAATACCTTTTTTCTCTGCTAGATGTTGAAAGGAGCGAAGCGAAATTTGTGTGGTCATCCGGAAGAACGGGCCTGACAACCCGAATCTCGCCACGTAAATATGTTTTTTAAGTTATTTAATAAGGCACTAACTAATCAACTAACATTCCCGCTAGTATTTATATTTATATTTAGCCATTATATGTCCCGTAAAGCAACTGGTCTCGGCGCCGTTACATCTCGGGGTCTCTAGTCGGTCACCCAACCAGGAACCCGTCATGTCTCGAATTCGCTTAACTTTCGTGACTTGACGTAGTTAACGAATTCGGATAGCGACGCTGGTTTCGCGGTCGAGGCCTTCCAGTAGAGCCATTACAGCATTCGCCTGGATGCCCGAGGGAAGCCACGAAAGCCCCGTTCAGGATGGGGCGGCACGGAGGTTGAACCCAGGCCTCCGGAAAGCGAAGTCACGAGCTACGCCCTAAATCACTTCGCTCTGTCCCTCTAGTATAGAATTTGTTAAATGGAATGCGTGTTTGGATATCGCTTAAAGGCGGCTCCACACATTCGTTATTCGACGAACACCGAGCAACCACTCGCCGAATCTCGAGTAGTATGGATGAGCTGCTTGCTATTTGCCGAATGACGAACAGTCGGTTTTCGCCCTACCCACCCGTCTTTTGGACACATCAAAGGGAGAGAACATTCGCCGAACACGTCAGATGCTCGAGATTGGGCGAGCACTAACTCGCTGCTCGGCGAATGCCGAATGTGTGGAGTCGTCTTAAGGCATGCTTTGCCCGCGCGTGGGCAAAGTCGTTTAGTCCCACTGCGCGCCGCGTGGAGCGCATCGGAGAGGCGCCGCCCCCGCTCCATTCTGTATGCCACCGACGGCCACGGCGACGGCGGCGACGGCGACGGCGGCGGCGACGCGACGTGCAGCATCGCGGCGCTTTCCCCTCTTCCGGCGCGCGACGCCACCGCCTCCACCGTCACCATCACCCCCACCGCTCCCACCGCCTCCACCGCCCCTCCGCCTCCACCGCCGCCACCGCCCCCACTTCCCCCAACGCCTCCACCACCTCCATCGCCCACATAACCCACACCGCCTCCACCGCCCCCAACGCCCATAACGCTTCCACCGCCTCCACTGCCCCCACCGCCCATACCACCTTCATTTCCCCCAAGGCCTCCACCACCCCCACTGTCCATACCGCTTCCACCGCCTCCACCGCCCCCACTGCCTCCACTTCCCCCAACGCCTCCACCGCCTCCATCGCCCCCACTGCCTTCACCGCCCATATCGCCGCCACTGCCCACACTGCCTCCATCGCCCCCATCGCCCTCGCCGCCGCCACCGTCGCCAACGCCTCCAACGCCTCCAACGCCTCCAACGCCTCCACCGCCTCCACCGCCCCCACCGCCGCCCGTGCCACCGCGTGCCTGAGGACAGCGCTGAGATGTGCAGCCCGCATCCGCGCGCAATCGATGCTCATAATACGTTCATAATCGCGTAATTGTTACGCTTAATATAATCAGATTATCGCTAATTAATGTTACTGTATAATAGTGGAATATTTACCGGTCGGAAATTATCATAACTGTTGGCTGCAAGTTTCGAAGGTACGTAATTGCCTAACTCAGTCCATTCATTAAATTATTTCGCATTAGAAAGCTGGGGAACGGGACGTTGAGAATGAATATAAAGCGTAAACAGTTCCTTCTAGAAATATTTCCAAAACATTAGAATTAGTAAGTACAACAGCAAGAAAATAATGCAGGTGCTAGGATATCATGTTCTAAGGGGGTTTAAATTGCGTGTCTATTCATAAGTGTCTTTGATTAATTGATTTATTGATTGATGTTTACCAGCCCCGTCATGAATCCCGTTAGTGTAGTAAATGTTTTATCCCCGGAGGTTGGATGCTGAGATCCGACTTCTACCCACACATCTATTGATTGATTGATTTTTTCGTGTTTCCGAGCATGTCAACTGCTTTGGTCATTAGTCCCGTTAGTGTAGTGCATGTTCTTTTCTCAGGAGATAGCGGTGATCTTCCCCCGCTGGATAGCGAGATCCGGCGCCGACCTACTGTCGGCTAGTGGGGTTTCCCCCTAACCAGGACTCTCCCACCAACGGGGCACCGCCCCAGCCGAGACAAGCTCTAAGCTCCCTACCGGTCTCCCGGAATATGTGGTAGTGTAGTGCATGTTAGTGTGTGTGTGTGTGTGTGTGTGTGTGTAAAGGGAGAGGATAGGACAAGGAAGAGGAAGGAAAGATCGCGCGCGGTCCGTGGCCCGTTTGTGACAGTACTGCTCCGGCATTCGCCTGGTGTTGATCGGAGAAACCACGGAAAGCTACCGATCAGAGCAGCCGGCCGCTAGAATTCCCCTCCAGACAGCGACTGAATTCGACCTAACTGAAAAGGTAGTGTCGAAAATACAGCCGCCGTCGTGACTCGCACCTAGGACCTCCCGACCAGAGGCGCTGCAGTGACATCAGTTCATGCACTGAGCTACCACTCCCAGTCCCACGTGATTCAACAGCCAGTTAGCACGGCATATATTTCTAAGTACACGTGTTTCCTTTACGTTCTCGTGACATTACGTGCCATTTTTTCGTAATTTATGATTAATACGTGTTTGCTAAATAGAATAACTGTATTGTTAAGAATGTTCCTTATATCATGTCTTTCCATTTTGCAAAACTTCAAGAATAAACAAAAAATGACAATAAATTCATTTGGCTCGCATAGATAAATTAATGTAGATGGCAGCCACAAATTGATTTTTTTCCTCTGCGACATGAAATGTCAGTTAATATTAATTACATCCGAACGCCTCAACTGTAATTTTTGAAATTGTAAATTTATGAAAGTGGTTAGGTGGAAGAGCAGGCCCTAAGGCCTGAGCCTCACCACAAATAAAAACAATTTTATTATTATTATTTATTATTATTATTATTTATTATTATTATTATTATTATTATTATTATTATTATTATTATTATTATTATTATTATTATTATTATTATTATTATCATTGTCCCTTTTGACAGAACACCATTACAATCCACGCAACGCCTCAGCTACTCTGTAGGCTCCTCGGAGACTTCCTGCGTCATACTGAAACCTCCCATTGCTTTCTACTTCGTATGTAGTGTTCGTGTCGTCTTGCATCATCCTATGACTGCTGTGCTCGTATATTACTGTGGCGTACAGACCATGCATTATGAACTACAAATCGAGAATTTGAGATTTATTGCCATCTTCTCCAAACTTAATCGTCATTAATGATCTTAATATCTTTCCAGAGTTCAATATTTCAAAAGAATAGCCCTGATTGACCTAATTACTTAAACACAAAAGAAATAAAAAAAGAACATATTTGATGTTATAAAAAATTTACTCACATTCTATTTAAAAACCAATATTGTAAAGTATTTATTAATTTCACTTACATATACTCAATACACATTAAATATCGAGTATAATTAAATATATTACTTAATCCCATTCACGTAATGATAGATCGAAAATAATACTGAGAATTTTGGACATGTTTAGGAATTTAAAAACAACAAAGCCGAAATTTTTTCCAACATTGTCAGAAAATGTAATTTTTGACCATTAGAAAGTTCTACGTTGAAATTTAAAAAAATGTATTAAAAATAATGCATTTTAAGAATTAATATCCGTATGTTTCAAGTCAATATTATTCAATTCAGATCTTATAATACTACTTCAAAGTCGTGAATGTTGGATTCTACCTGACAATGGTCTTCGAGAATGCCAACACCTCGCAATCCTTGACTTTCTCCTGCTCATCACTTCTAGACGGGCGTATCCCGGGATACCGCAAGGCATCCCTGGCGGAAATAATGCACTATCACTGGGCGGAGTTTCCAAGGCATTGGCTATTGACCTCCAGCTCATAGCCGACAAACATTAATTTGCAATGAAGAAAATCGTGATTTGTGATAATTCTAAGAACTTTTCTTCGAGTCATTACGTTTTTGTGATGGTGGTGTTAACCATTTCAGGTATATAATATTAAATACTAAAAGTTATCATGATATAACATGTATAAACAATCCTCAGGGTTTATTAAATACTTCAAACATCTCTACTCTATCGACACTTTGACAATGTTCCAAGTTAGGTTTAGGAAGCATTATAAAAGGCTAGTAATCCTCAAAGCATACCGATTACTCCATGCTGATTCGGAATCGTCATCTTCAAAGAGAAAAGAAAGCTGCAGCTGCTTCCCATCAGATATAGTAGATGAGTACTTTTCCACTTGTCCTTCGGGAAGAGTTAGGAATTTCATTTCGTTTCTCGGTCAACGTGACAAAAGTCAAGCAGGAGTCAGCATTCTCCACTCGGTTGCACATGACGATTTCTAATTTTCCTCTGGACTGTCAACAACAAAAGTGAGTTTCATTTCATAACAGTAAGAAGGAAACCCTACGTACGATTTTGACATTGTTGTTTTCACACAATCATATTTCAGTTTAATGCTACATAATTCCTTGGTTCTTGAGTAATTGTTTTGAAACTAGTGGTGCTAAAACAGCACGTACTTTCTCGCCCGTATTTTCACGCAAAATTTCGCGAAAAGTATTCGAATTTTCGAAAAATTGTACATAACCTTATTTCAAAATCTATCTTGAAGGAACAGATTTTACCAAGGAAAAAATCCTTAATATTTTAGACAAAGGAAGACTCCGAATAAATTTTGAACGTATGCAATTATCGTAAAATAAGAGTTTTCAACGAACATGAGTCTCGCACCACTCTTAAACGTCTTTCACACTATCCAACAACAAACTGTAATAAAAAATGTTGAAGCGATTTATTTTGACAATGTTTAAAATGATCCAGAGGCTTCATGTAAAGTACCCCCCGAATTAAAATATCGGTTTCAAATTCAGTGCTGCGACATCAGCCAGATCGATTGAGGAATATCAATTTTGGAGAAAATAGGCTGAACTGTTTATCCGTTGGGGTTGTTCACAGACAGACGGAAGGACAGACGAACAAATAGACGGACAGACGTTTTGCCGTCATTCAGTTTATCGGTATCAAGCACCCACAAGGATTATTTTCTAAATTTAGCAACTGAATTTATCTTTTTCGTGACCAGAGCCCAGTAATTCGAGTTTTTCTGCCAATAATTTGCTATTTTCTCGTGCAGCATTACATAACTTTCTCTCTACTGCGTAGTGAGAAAGTAAAAAGAGAACCAGAAATGCGAAAAGGAATTTTATTACACCTGTATATGAAGCATCAATTTGAACGTTTGCTAAAAAATTGTAGCGCAGCACATGGTAGACATTGTATGTTTGTTTTTCGTAGTTTTGCTGTTCGTAGTGTGTGTACACTTTTCACTTTATGTAGAGCCGATTTCTGTACACCAGTCTACTGCGCCTTCATCCAAGGTGCCACATTTTGAGAGAGCGTAATGTGTAATATTTGCAAATTAGAATTCCTAGATCCTTATACAAGAGTATTTTTCTTCTTTTTCTCTTCTTCCTTTACATTAGTTATTAAATCTTACAAGAATGTATTTATTGAATTCATTGAAGTTAGCTTGTGGGCATTCCAGTACATGTTTTCTTTAAGTGTATTTTTCATTACGCTCTAGAATTCACAAGGGCTTTCGAATGCGATTCTTCAATATCTTAGAGGGTCCTTTTTTAATCCGTGTCCCGAATATAAACGCTTCCAATCAACAGTAAATCAGAAAAAAGATGTAAACTTTTCCAACATGCAAATATTTATTTCTTGTCGAAATTGTATTAATTAATTGTGACATAATAGAATTATATATGTAAATAGCATCCCAATTTCGTTAATCTCTAAAAAAAGATCAAACCCCCTTCGTGAAATAGCGTAACGGAGTGATATTAATTGATCACTCCGTACATTTGTACAATTCAATTACAGTTGTAATTGAATTGTACAAATACAAATTGTTTAATTCCGAATTATAAATAAAGTGTAGGTACCTACTAAAAATAACCATGTGAAAAAATAATGGTAATTTATTCAATTACTATTTCCAGAATTGTAATATTACCAAATAGAAGGTAACATTGAGTGGTATTTCAAACCACGTTAAAATAAGATAATAAAATCGTGAAGGCAGTAATGAATAGTTACAAACATGTTAATTAGAATATAATATTAAATTCTTACCTCTGGATATTTCTCCCCATATTTTCATCGAAATTTAAAAAAATATGCAACATTCTTGTCACATTAATTATTAAATTCTATATTGTGTTGCAATTTTTGTATACAGTACATTGTAATTGTGAACAGTATTGTGGTGTTGGGGCGGACAGTGTTGATGTACAATGAGGCAGTACCACGTAAAAATATTTCTTTATCAAGGAGGGACGTTCTAATTGAAACATTCTTATTCTGGTTTCTCAGAAAACCTGGAGTGGCATACGACTTTCTGGAAACAAGCCCTTCAATCTTCTGTGTACATTACTATTATAAATTTTGTTGGATGTTACTTTTTTCTTACCAACCACTCAAAGATCCACATAGGTGATCCACAAAGGTGATGCAGAACAACGACTTTCTTACTTACATTGTAAAATTGTGGAAGGTTCCAGTCTCGTGTTCCTTGGGTACACTCACAATAAGAGGATGATGCCTAACCATCAATTCTCCACCTACCTGTAAAAATAAAAAAATAAAATTCAGTGGTGTGTAATAAACATTAAAATTGTACTCTTTAGAATTTTACAGTTGCTAGTAACATATTCTAAGGAGCTTATACCTTTGGAATAAGACCGAAACACATTCTAATAGACATGAATATGGTGTTAGTATCAATATAAATATATTTATTTTAGACCGTCTAAAAAGTGACGCATACTTACACAGTAATCGGTCATAAAAGTTCAAGGTTTTTCAATACCAGCCGTCTGGAAACGTACGAAAAGTACTTGCCATACTAATTCTGAAAGTACTTTACTCTCTAGTACTCAAAGAACTACAATTAGAAAGCCAGTCTCGTATTCTGTCATGTCCTCCATGTCAACCCCCAACGGAAACATACATACTATGTTCTCGTGATAATTAAATACAGACAGAAAAATTGACATAAAATTAAGGTCTCGAATAAAACATTGCACAACATACGGCAAAAGTGACTGACAATGATACGACGGCATTCATAGACTCGACTCGTCCGGCCACGGCCTCGTCCGGGAAGTCTCTCGTCTATTCATGAAAACATCCACTTATAAATTACTATTATCATCTTTATCTTGGTTTACCCACCCCGAAATAGTCTCAAGGATCTTGTACCAACATTTACAACGTTTGTGGGAGATTTTCTCAACGTACTGGGAAATTGGAGAGGTGTAGAAAGGGGAGCCCAGCTCTCGGCCTTCGGATGGGAGTTGGTACAGAAGGTTCGCGCGGTCCGTTGTTTAACGTATCAACTGAATTCCCATCCGCCTGGAATCAGTCAGAAGAAACAAAGAAAATGACCGCCGGGAGTAGCTGGCCTCGACGATTTCTCAATCAGGCAATAGTCTCTTTGACTTATCGATTACCTCGTGTCAACAAGACATCGTTGTATTACGATCTAAAGGCATTCGATACGACCTTCCTTCCGGTCTATGTAACTTCAGTGGCGATCCAGAAACCACAAACTCTTTCAGGCTATCGCAGCAGGTATTAGAAATAATCTCACAAAACTTATTAGTGAATAAGAGAAATAAATTCCTAAAATTATAATCCTAGCATCTGAATAGTTGCCAATCCAACCAGGTATCTCCCACCAACGGGGCATTGCCCCAGCCCAGGAAGAGGAAGGAAAGATCGCGCGCGATCCGTAGCCCGTTTGTTAGGGTACTACTCCTGCATTCGCCTGGTGTTGGAGAAACCACGGAAAACTATAGATCAGAGCAGCCGGCCGCTAGAATTCCCGTCCCGACAACAAATGAATTCAACCTAGCTCACAAGCTGGGGTCGAATTTCCTGCCGCCGTCGGGACTCGAACCTACGACCTCCCGGATAGTAGCGCTGCACTTACATTAGCATTACACTGAGCCACCGCTCCCAGTACTATCCCGCTGGTGGGAGACACCTGGTTGTGGAAAACCTTGCAAGCCTACGTGCAGGTGGACGCCGAATTTCATCATCAAGCGGGGAAAGATCACCACCACCTACCGTGATAAAACTCTATACTACATATATTACTCCGTACGTATACGAGAAAGTAAAAAGTGAGTTAACACTTTCAAGCACTAAGCTTTCAATTAAAACGTCGATGTTTCAAACATCGATGTTTTCTCATCAATGTGTTCATCGATATCGAAAACCCTTTAGCGATGTATCGATGTTTTGGTAGAATTTGCCATCACTAGCTACCACTAGGCATCCGCGAGGACACGACTGTGGACGCCGCCGCCGCCGCCGTCGACACCGCGGAGCCACCGGTGCCGCGAGGCGCTTTCTCTTGCGCCTCTGGGCCATCGCGGGCGCGATAGTGTTCGTGCCCAGGCTTGCAACAAGCGCCAGCAACGCTATCAGACGGATAATGTACGGCATTTGACAGAAAGGGAAACCGCTTTGACACAGTGACCAGACTTGCGAAACATGTGGAACGATTTGGACGTCGCTCATTGAGCGACGAACGGCCGATAGAACAATTCTTTTTTACATGCACGGAGTAGGGGGAAGTAGAATTGAGTTTTGCACGAGTATCAACTCAGTAAAAGAATGGAGCACTACAGAATATTTCTAATACGGATGATAGCATCGCAGCCGAACATGAAATCTTTTTTTTTTATTTGGAAAATGTCCCAAGGGCTTCATATATTGTACCCCCCCCCCTCCGTTAAAATCTCCGTTTCAAAATCAAGGGGCCACGACATTAGCCAGATCGATTGAGGAATATCAATTTTGGATAAAATCGGCTGAACGGTTCAGCCGCTAGTGTTGTTTATAGGCGGACAGACAGATGCTACGCCTTCATTCGGTTTTTCCGTATCAAGGATTCCCCAAAACATGGATTCTGATACACCACGAGTTAGAGATTTTTTTCTATTTTGACAACTTGATTTTAAATTTACCTTTACTTGATTTCTTATTCACCTTTTGTTACCAAGGCCCTTTAATAAGAGTTTTTCTGCCGGAAATTCGCCATTTTTCCGCGCAACATTACGTAACTTTCTCTCCAAAGCGAGAAAGTAACGATATCTACTCATTTGGTTATCAAATCTTAAGACACTGCTTCAAATAAGACATTAGTTGTATCGCAGTAACACTTCTCCACCTAGTTCTCACTGGATTTGCTCCTAACAAACGCTACACTACTAAATCACCATTTCCACTACTTCAAATCACCAAATCACCATTTCTTACTAGGTTAATTCTTTTTACATTTGACAATGTTTCATGTATACAAAATCAAAATGCAATGAACGATGAAAGTTAATAATGAAGTACTAATATTTATTTATTTATTTATTTAGTCAAAAACTGTATGTGACGTATGGGGGAGAAAGTCATCTGCGCACGCTTTCTTGAGTTTCAGAATCCCTTCCCAACAATTTCACTATTAATAGTTGAAAGATGAAAAATAATAGTAATCGTAATAATAATAATAATAATAATAATAATAATAATAATAATAATAATAATAATAATAAATTTAAAAAAGCGAGAGATTAACATTTCAAAAACTAGATATTTTCGTTGCCGAATTATAGAAAACTTATTTTTAACGGTAAAGGAACGAACAGATTTGATTTTTCAGTATTGATAACAAAATGGAAACACCCTACGCTCTACTACCACTACAAGCAAAAGGAAAGTTCAACAAAACGTGCGCATAGTGAAGATACATTTACGTCCAGAAGCAAATCAAGAGGCCATCTCAGCATTTGCTCAATGGATCAGAGAAACTGGGCAAAATCCCGATCGAGATGGGGGTCATTGACCCGGAAGCTGAAGTACATTACTTGTTACTTACTATTGATAAAAAAATATACCATGTAATGAAATGCTAATTATTTCGAAAGTTTTTCTTTCGGATTCAACCACTTAATCTGGTTTCCATCGTATATGTCACAACACAAATTCAACATCGTGTATGACGTTTCTTAGCAAACGCACGAGAAGAATAATTAGGACAAGACCTCCTTCAGATATCCAAGGCACGCTAGTGGACTAAATGAATCCGGAAACGGTGGGCGATCGAATGAAGAAATGGGGCCAACCCGAAACCATTCGCGGACCAAGCAAAGCGTTGGCCCTGGCACACGCTGGTCCCAAACGAGCCTTTCCGGCTGTTCAGGCACAGTGGCCGCGACCAGAGAAATTCGGTCACAATTCACTCACTAGAAGTGCGTCCCCGCAGGGGGGATCACGATGGCGTAGGTTGTCGTGGTCTCTGGTGGAGTGTCGTAGACGACCACCCGGACCCTGAATCTCGCGGCGCCACTCACGTCGTTAGCTTCAAGGAGCAGGCCGTGAGAAGGCGAGGCTAAGCTCCTGGTGCAAGATCGCGCATACCGCTAGCTCGACTGCTGCCCGCAGGGGGGGACCACGATGGCGTAGGTTGCCGTGGTCTCTGGTGGAGTGTCGTAGACGACCACCCGGACCCTGAATCTCGCGGCGCCACTCACGTCGTTAGCTTCAAGGAGCAGGCCGTGAGAAGGCGAGGCTAAGCTCCTGGTGCAAGATCGCGCATACCGCTAGCTCGACTGCTGCCCGCAGGGGGGGACCACGATGGCGTAGGTTGCCGTGGTCTCTGGTGGAGTGTCGTAGACGACCACCCGGACCCTGAATCTCGCGGCGCCACTCACGTCGTTAGCTTCAAGGAGCAGGCCGTGAGAAGGCGAGGCTAAGCTCCTGGTGCAAGATCGCGCATACCGCTAGCTCGACTGCTGCCCGCAGGGGGGGACCACGATGGCGTAGGTTGCCGTGGTCTCTGGTGGAGTGTCGTAGACGACCACCCGGACCCTGAATCTCGCGGCGCCACTCACGTCGTTAGCTTCAAGGAGCAGGCCGTGAGAAGGCGAGGCTAAGCTCCTGGTGCAAGATCGCGCATACCGCTAGCTCGACTGCTGCCCGCAGGGGGGGACCACGATGGCGTAGGTTGCCGTGGTCTCTGGTGGAGTGTCGTAGACGACCACCCGGACCCTGAATCTCGCGGCGCCACTCACGTCGTTAGCTTCAAGGAGCAGGCCGTGAGAAGGCGAGGCTAAGCTCCTGGT
>BLKR01012157.1:0-22962 GCA_011170035.1 Teleogryllus occipitalis | reverse complement strand
GGTCTCTGTCTCTGTGGGTCTCTGTCTCTGTGGGTCTCTGTCTCTGTGGGTCTCTGTCTCTGTGGGTCTCTGTCTCTGTGGGTCTCTGTCTCTGTGGGTCTCTGTCTCTGTGGTCTCTGTCTCTGTGGTCTCTGTCTCTGTGGTCTCTGTCTCTGTGGTCTCTGTCTCTGTGGTCTCTGTCTCTGTGGTCTCTGTCTCTGTGGTCTCTGTCTCTGTGGTCTCTGTCTCTGTGGTCTCTGTCTCTGTGGTCTCTGTCTCTGTGGTCTCTGTCTCTGTGGTCTCTGTCTCTGCGGTCTCTGTCTCTGCGGTCTCTGTCTCTGCGGTCTCTGTCTCTGCGGTCTCTGTCTCTGCGGTCTCTGTCTCTGCGGTCTCTGTCTCTGTGGTCTCTGTCTCTGTGGTCTCTGTCTCTGTGGTCTCTGTCTCTGTGGTCTCTGTCTCTGTGGTCTCTGTCTCTGTGGTCTCTGTCTCTGTGGTCTCTGTCTCTGTGGTCTCTGTCTCTGCGGTCTCTGTCTCTGCGGTCTCTGTCTCTGCGGTCTCTGTCTCTGCGGTCTCTGTCTCTGCGGTCTCTGTCTCTGCGGTCTCTGTCTCTGCGGTCTCTGTCTCTGCGGTCTCTGTCTCTGCGGTCTCTGTCTCTGTGGTCTCTGTCTCTGCGGTCTCTGTCTCTGCGGTCTCTGTCTCTGCGGTCTCTGTCTCTGCGGTCTCTGTCTCTGCGGTCTCTGTCTCTGCGGTCTCTGTCTCTTCGGTCTCTGTCTCTGCGGTCTCTGTCTCTGCGGTCTCTGTCTCTGCGGTCTCTGTCTCTGCGGTCTCTGTCTCTGCGGTCTCTGTCTCTGCGGTCTCTGTCTCTGCGGTCTCTGTCTCTGCGGTCTCTGTCTCTGCGGTCTCTGTCTCTGCGGTCTCTGTCTCTGCGGTCTCTGTCTCTGCGGTCTCTGTCTCTGCGGTCTCTGTCTCTGCGGTCTCTGTCTCTTCGGTCTCTGTCTCTGCGGTCTCTGTCTCTGCGGTCTCTGTCTCTGCGGTCTCTGTCTCTGCGGTCTCTGTCTCTGCGGTCTCTGTCTCTGCGGTCTCTGTCTCTGGGGTCTCTGTCTCTGTGGGTCTCTGTCTCTGTGGGTCTCTGTCTCTGTGGGTCTCTGTCTCTGTGGGTCTCTGTCTCTGTGGGTCTCTGTCTCTGTGGGTCTCTGTCTCTGCGGGTCTCTGTCTCTGTGGGTCTCTGTCTCTGTGGGTCTCTGTCTCTGTGGGTCTCTGTCTCTGTGGGTCTCTGTCTCTGTGGGTCTCTGTCTCTGTGGGTCTCTGTCTCTGTGGTCTCTGTCTCTGTGGTCTCTGTCTCTGTGGTCTCTGTCTCTGTGGTCTCTGTCTCTGTGGTCTCTGTCTCTGTGGTCTCTGTCTCTGTGGTCTCTGTCTCTGTGATGTCTTTTGTGGATGCCTCTGTCTCTGCTGCGGTCTCTGCTCCTGCAGTCCTCTGTCTCTGCAGTCTATCTCTTGCGGTCTCTGTCTCTGCAGTCTCTGTCTCTGCGGTCTCTGTCTCTGCGGTCTCTGTCTGCGGTCTCTGTCTCTGCGGTCTCTGTCTCTGCGGTCTCTGTCTCTGCGGTCTCTGTCTCTGCGGTCTCTGTCTCTGCGGTCTCTGTCTCTGCGGTCTCTGTCTCTGTGGTCTCTGTCTCTGTGGTCTCTGTCTCTGTGGTCTCTGTCTCTGTGGTCTCTGTCTCTGTGGTCTCTGTCTCTGTGGTCTCTGTCTCTGTGGTCTCTGTCTCTGTGGTCTCTGTCTCTGTGGTCTCTGTCTCTGTGGTCTCTGTCTCTGTGGTCTCTGTCTCTGTGGTCTCTGTCTCTGCGGTCTCTGTCTCTGCGGTCTCTGTCTCTGCGGTCTCTGTCTCTGCGGTCTCTGTCTCTGCGGTCTCTGTCTCTGCGGTCTCTGTCTCTGCGGTCTCTGTCTCTGCGATTATACAATATACTGCTACGATCTCTGTCTCTGCGATTATATATACCCAATATACTTATGATTATAATGCGGTCTGTCTTTCTGCGGTCTCTGATGCGGTGCAATATGCCGATTATCTGTCTCTGCGATTATCTGTCTCTGCGATTAACTGCAAATATACCTGCCCGATTATATATCTCTGCGGTCTGCTCTGTGCGATTATACAATGCTGCGATTCTCACTGTCTCTGCATTCTCTGTCTGCGGTCTCTGTCTCTGTGGTCTCTGTCTCTGTGGTCTCTGTCTCTGTGGTCTCTGTCTCTGTGGTCTCTGTCTCTGTGGTCTCTGTCTCTGTGGTCTCTGTCTCTGTGGTCCCTGTCTCTGTGGTCTCTGTCTCTGTGGTCTCTGTCTCTGTGGTCTCTGTCTCTGTGTGTCTCTGTCTCTGTGTGTCTCTGTCTCTGTGTG
Source organism: Teleogryllus occipitalis (assembly GCA_011170035.1). Classification (NCBI taxonomy): domain Eukaryota; kingdom Metazoa; phylum Arthropoda; class Insecta; order Orthoptera; family Gryllidae; genus Teleogryllus; species Teleogryllus occipitalis. Next base: position 20,592 of record BLKR01012157.1, on the reverse strand, counting down.
TCTCTGTCTCTGTGTGTCTCTGTCTCTGTGGGTCTCTGTCTCTGTGGGTCTCTGTCTCTGTGGGTCTCTGTCTCTGTGGGTCTCTGTCTCTGTGGGTCTCTGTCTCTGTGGGTCTCTGTCTCTGTGGGTCTCTGTCTCTGTGGGTCTCTGTCTCTGTGGGTCTCTGTCTCTGTGGGTCTCTGTCTCTGCGGGTCTCTGTCTCTGTGGGTCTCTGTCTCTGTGGGTCTCTGTCTCTGTGGGTCTCTGTCTCTGTGGGTCTCTGTCTCTGTGGGTCTCTGTCTCTGTGGGGCTCTGTCTCTGTGGGTCTCTGTCTCTGTGGGTCTCTGTCTCTGTGGGTCTCTGTCTCTGTGGGTCTCTGTCTCTGTGGGTCTCTGTCTCTGTGGGTCTCTGTCTCTGTGGGTCTCTGTCTCTGTGGGTCTCTGTCTCTGTGGGTCTCTGTCTCTGTGGGTCTCTGTCTCTGTGGGTCTCTGTCTCTGTGGGTCTCTGTCTCTGTGGGTCTCTGTCTCTGTGGGTCTCTGTCTCTGTGGGTCTCTGTCTCTGTGGGTCTCTGTCTCTGTGGGTCTCTGTCTCTGTGGGTCTCTGTCTCTGCGGGTCTCTGTCTCTGCGGGTCTCTGTCTCTGTGGGTCTCTGTCTCTGTGGGTCTCTGTCTCTGCGGGTCTCTGTCTCTGCGGGTCTCTGTCTCTGCGGGTCTCTGTCTCTGCGGGTCTCTGTCTCTGCGTGTCTCTGTCTCTGCGTGTCTCTGTCTCTGCGTGTCTCTGTCTCTGCGTGTCTCTGTCTCTGCGTGTCTCTGTCTCTGCGTGTCTCTGTCTCTGCGTGTCTCTGTCTCTGCGTGTCTCTGTCTCTGGTGTCTCTGTCTCTGTGGGTCTCTGTCTCTGTGGGTCTCTGTCTCTGTGGGTCTCTGTCTCTGTGGGTCTCTGTCTCTGTGGGTCTCTGTCTCTGTGGGTCTCTGTCTCGGTGGGTCTCTGTCTCTGTGGGTCTCTGTCTCTGTGGGTCTCTGTCTCTGTGGGTCTCTGTCTCTGTGGGTCTCTGTCTCTGTGGGTCTCTGTCTCTGTGGGTCTCTGTCTCTGTGGGTCTCTGTCTCTGTGGGTCTCTGTCTTTGTGGGTCTCTGTCTTTGTGGGTCTCTGTCTTTGTGGGTCTCTGTCTTTGTGGGTCTCTGTCTTTGTGGGTCTCTGTCTTTGTGGGTCTCTGTCTCTATGGGGCTCTGTCTGTGAACATAACTAGCGCCTAAACCGGGCGTACGATTTTTTCCAAATTGAAGAAACCCCTGTCCATCTGGCTCTAGTTGAAGCTTTGAAATTTTGAAAAACATTCTTCAAAATTTGGGGGTACTTTACATGAATACCACATGAACATTGTTTTTCAAAATTTTCTCAAAAGACTATAAATTTATTCTTTAAATTTATTGTAAGAATAGAGTGAAATACACTTATAAACGAGACATAGGTTCAATTTTCGCGGTCAACTTTCGTTGAATTTTCGAAAATTGCAAAAGTGTGAATTTTTTTTCAGCGTCTTCTCACAACTATAAAGTTGAAGAAAGATTTTTCCTTCAAATTAAATTTGTGGTCCATAAATAGTTCTTTCGTGATGGTCATGCACAGTTTTTTGAAAAATTTAGTAGTTTTTGTGCAATAGTGAGTGCAATATTTGCAATTTTAAAAAATAAAAACAATATTTTCTCAAAAACGGCTCAACTTTTCTTTAAATTTTTGGTATGGGTATTTCCAAATGTACCCTATCCGATGACATTAACACCATATTGCTCTATTCTTTTTGTTTTAAAAAAATACAAAAATGTAATTTTTTTATTTGTCTCCCACGTCGATAATACTTACATTAGAGACGATTTCTTCACATTATTATACTTATGAGTGCATGTGTTTTCAATAATGTCTTATGAAGTTTCTTGAAAACCCAACATTTTTCTGAGAAAATTTATCTTTCAAATTAACCATGGGTTGAACATATAACATATTAATCGTTACGTGTTGCATGTGGACGTATACTTCTATACAGAATCTAATCAGGATCAAGTTCTATTGATTGAAATCAACCATTAATTGATGGCATCTACTATAAATTATCAACCTTTTTCAACAACAAAAACTTAACACTTTTTCTTATAATCTATCCATTACAATTCCATTAATTTTATGAGAATTAATTTTCACTATAAAACATTAAAACACCGTACGGGTTTGTCTATAGTTCGTAAGCTTACTAAAATGTGTTGATCGCTGGCTTCTCGGCTGATCAGCAGAATGTTGTCCATGGAATCCTTGGTGTACCAATTCTCGCGTCCTTTCCTAATTAAAAAAATGATCCAGAATGTCCTCAAAGATTTCTTTTATTAGGATTTAATACTCCCACAAATTTAATACGCGGTCGCAACTTTCCCTATTTGTGTTTCGTATGAAACTCCTACTCGCGACTGACTATATTCAGTTTTTTATAAAAAAATCCATCCATCTACGAAGCTACCCTAATATGCATCTCCTCTAAACATGGAGACTATTTAATTCACACTTTCAATTATCAAATTAACTTCATACAATTCCTAAATACAATTTAATATTACAATTTACAGAAGACCAAGCTCTCACACCTCAAACTAAACGTAACTTCCCGGCTCACTATCTTTTACCTCATACCCAGTCTATGCTGAATATCCGATCGTACCTCACCAACCGCTTCATGTGTATTCGTTACCATAATCTTTTAGAGTATGATCCCATGCGTCCTTTCTAAGAGATCACTACCATTCAACACCCTCTTCACATCTTATTCACAAAATGTGTTCGGGGCCGTGTCCATCTGCACAGCGTTATGACACCATGCAAGGAAGATTAAACTTTGTTGATCAGTTGTCCTAACAACGCGTATTCGTTGATTTCCGAGGTACAAACAATGTTGATATTACGCTGGATACTGAATCCAAGGTTCTTGGCCTCTCTCTCTCTCTCTCTCTCTCTCTCTCTCTCTCTCTCTCTCTCTCTCTCCATATATATATATATATATATATAGAGAGAGAGAGAGAGAGAGAGAGAGAGGTTGTAAAGAATCGAGTCGTGTAAATAGAGAAGCCGTGATAGTTAACCTGAATTGTCATTTCTTTGTTTACAGATACAATTGTTGATAAATTCTGTAAATAATTGTTGTTGAATAAAAAATAAAATATCTTCTTTGTTTACAGAGAAACACACTTTTGTTTAATTATCCTCCACAAATAATTGTCTTATATAATTCGTGCATAAATTGTACAGTTTAATGTTACCACAGAGCAAATTAAGTAAATACGTTATTAAGTAATAAATAGATAAGCAAGAATGAGCACACGATGGGACACGTGGGATTCGCTGTTCGAGAAGCACGCGCAGAGGCGAGGGTGCGAACGATCTGAGGCGCTGTTTCATCACAGCTGCTGAGGAGGCCAACGACTGGGAGGACAATGCGTGACGTCCGCGCCAGCAAATAAATAGGTAACAAAGAGTTTAGTGGAAGAGCAAGTTGTCGTCTATATAATAACCTATAGAGGTTTTTTCGTTAGCAGTACCACATGAACTCTTTTCTGCGGCTTTGATACGATGGAGAGACAATCTGGGCTTAGAATGCGTTAGGAGTAGGTTTTGTAATGGTTTAAAGACCTTCGTACTAGCCACATATTTAATTGCCCAGCACACATACGTAATTTATAATACAATAATAACGTGGGATAGGACAAGGAAGAGGAAGGGAAAATTTCGCATGTCACGCGTCTGTACTCGTCCTATCTAGCCAGTGTCGAAAATGCTACTATCGTCGGAACCCTAGGACCTTCTCGTCAGAGGCATTTCAAGGCCGTCGTTTGATGCGCCCAGTCGGTGTACCTGGCACGGCACTAGCTCGCCAGAATTTCTGCAAGACGTTTCATGAGCTAGCAATCGCGAGTTCCGTCGTCCTGTGTGGGAGCGTTAGAGGCACTGCGAGCGCAGGTGTCCCCTGCGGCACGCAATCCGCCCCGTCACTCACTCCCTGCCTGCCCCCGGCCCCCCGGCCGCCGCCTGGCGTCCGCGGTTTAGAGGTGGCCCTGGAACTGCCGCCGCCGCGCCGCGCCGCGCCGCGCCGCGCCGCGCCGCGCCGCTGTCCCCGTTTCGCGCTAGAATTTTTCAAAATCTCACGGCCGTTGGCGCGAGGCCGCGCCGCGCCGTCCCCCGCTCCCCCCCCGTGCGGCGCCGCGAGCGCGCCGCACCGCGGCCGCTCCCGCTCGCTTTGCGCGAGCTGCGACCCGGCCCGGTCCGTCCGCGCACGCGCCCATCTTCCTCCGCTGGGTCCTGCAACTCCCTCTACTGCTCTGGACCGGGAGCGGTGGCTTAGTGCATCAACTGATGTCACTGCAGCGCCTCTGACCGGGAGGTCCTAGGTTCCCACTCCTCACGGCGGCAGGATTTGCGACACTAGCTTTTCAGCTAGGTCGAATTCAATCGCTGTCTGGAGAAGAATTCTAGCGGCCGACTGCTCTGATCGGTAGTTTTCCGTGGTTACTTTGATCAACACCAGACGAATGCCGGAGCAGTACCCTAACAAACGGGCCGCGGACCGCGCGCGATCTTTCCTTCCTCTTCCTTGTTCCATCCTCACTCCTTACACACTCACTTACACTAACATGCACTACACTACCACATATTCCGGGAGACCGGTCGGGAGCTTAGAGCTTGTCCCGTCTAGGGCGGTGTCCCGCTGGTGGGAGAGTCCTGGTTAGAGGGAAACCCCACTAGTCGACAGTAGGGCGGCGCCGGATCTCGCCATCCAGATCACCGCCATCTCCCGAGGAAAAACATGCACTACACGTACGGGACCTAAGCTAAGCGACCGGAATCACCAACAATCACGTCAATAACCAACCAACCAACAATTTAATGCCCTGGAACGTTCTCTTACGTTCTGTGTCTACCTGCTCTGCCTGGCAAAATGTGGCTTCATCCTGCGTCCAGCCACCTCCTGCAACGTCCTGCTACTCCTTGCCTAGTCTTGCTATTCGATACTTGTTCTACTTTGGTAGTATAACTATTAGCGTATCGGGCACTTGCATCAATGTTTGCTGGTTCAAACCCGATCGACGCCGTGCAATTTTTACGGACGTAAAATTCGTATGTCATTCTTTGAATCCAAAGTAAAGCCGAGTGTCCTATGTTGTAGATTTACTGCTTAAAGATCCCCAAGCCTGAAAGAAGCCTTGGGGCTAAATTCAAGTGGCCTGTTTCGTCCCCCAAATGTCTCCCATCTGTCTCCGCTAGGTGTTGAAAGGAGTGTAGCGAAATTTGGATGATCAGACGGAATAGCGGGTCTGATGGTCCCAGTCTTGAAACGTAAAGTAAGGCATTCACTTGATACTCCAAACACATCCAGATAAATCATGTCCCTTGTGCTACGCCCTGTAATGTACTACAACCCTCTCCAATGCACCGCAACCGTTAGCCACTTCTCGAAATTTCAATGCCATTGGAGGAGAGAGCAAGATTGATTGAAACTACTGACTGAAAACATTTTCATACGCAATTTACGAAAACGATGTATGCAACAAAAAATTGCAATATTTGGATTTTAATAGCATGAAAGTAACTTCGATTGTAAAAAAAACTCAATATAATATTTCTTCGGCATTATCCCAATTTATTTACGAGTTTATCCCATCTCAAAGAGCATGCAAAGTGTTTGAAAAGCAATTCTACATCTCTGATCCTCTTTTCAATAAATAACATTTGCCTTATCTACGAGGTTAACGGAAATCTGAAATTGGTGAATTTACGAAAAGGTATTCATGACTATTGTTCAGATCATGACTGATGTCACATAGCATACAATAACAAAACCGGTTGTACTACAAGAGCACACACGTTTTAGAATTATTTGTAACTGCTCGCATTTTTTGCGGCACATCATACAAACAAGTAAGGATAATTTCACATTTGTGAACTGAACATCCAGAACTACATGCCATCCAATATATTGCATTATGAATACGATCTCTTAACTAGAGCTCTGCATTCGGGCGAAAGCAACCGCTCGAGTTTCGCGAGGCTTCTCGCCGACGCTCGGCGAAAGGGGGAAGGAGATAGCTGTTTAACGGACATTTCGACCGGCCGCCTTAGGTCTCTCGGTTATCTGCACCACAGGCGAGCGTCGCCGAGCGCTCCACCGCCGCCGGGCACTCGGCCGCTTGACGTGTCTACGGGATTAAGTCGCCGCGCGTGCCCATTGTAATTATCTTTCAATTGATTGTCATTTATTATTTTTTTAATTATTTATTTCAGGTCGCCTTAAAACGTCAAAAGTCATTAGCGACCACTATTGATTTATACCAGAGATACATTTTACAAATTAGAATTGGTTAATTGTAATCGATAGAAAAGAAAATTTCAATTAATCTATTAATGGATTGAAAAGTAATAATTAATCGATTAATTTGACGTAGTTTTAGAAAGGCAAAACAATACAAGTTTTGAAATTATTGAAGGGAAACAGAGTGTGAAATGAAATTTGAAATAAACTTTTAGCAATATTAATAAAATAGAATAAAATTAAAAAATCAAAAATAATTTTCACAAATTCTTTTACATTGTGAATGATTACACAATATTGAAATATAAGTTTTTAATTACAATCTTTAATCATGTAAATGGACCTGCAGTATAGTTTGAAGTAAGCAAAGAAAATACTATATAAGGCAAAAAGTTCACATTTCAAAATGGCATATCAAAGCACAAAAATGTTCGTTAAAGGAAAAATAATTCGTTACATACCATTTGTAATGTCATTTATGTCTTACAAATCCGAATATAAGGTATATTTATTAAATACAATTAACATTTTGTCTTAATTTCATGATGATACAATAAAAACGCATATTCTAAACAAGATTGAGGTGGGTAGTTCTTCCTTGCATGAAAAGTTTTTTCGTCATTGGGTATAATTTACTGTGAACAGTTGATGTAGGCCACCATGCCCTCTGAATTGGTCGACACAATTCTCTGAATTAGCGGCCGGCTGCTCTGATGGGCAGTTTTTCGTGGTTTCTCCGATCAACATCAGGCAGATGCCGTAGCGGTTTCCTAACCTTCCTTTTCCGCGCGCAATCTTTCCTTCCTCTTCTTTGTCCTATCCTCACCCCTTACTTACACACTTTTACATTAAGGTGCACTACACTACCCCGTATTCTGGGAGATCGGTCGTTAGCTTAGAGCTTGTACCAGCTGGAGCGGTGCCCTGCTGGTGGAAGATACCTGGTTGGGGAAAGCAACACCAACCGAAGGTAGGTTTCTTACCACAATCTAACGATAGAGAACTTGAACCGTTTTGTATGTTCTTCTAATGGTCAAAGATGTAGAACGTCAGCTCACAAATCAACTAGTAGTTAGTTTTCTGATAACTGTACTTATCACAAGCACCACATCAGTCAGTAAATCGAGTGGCCAAGGATTCATTTTGGATTAACAAGAATGATTTTCAATTGTCATGACTTCACAAAAACTTCAAATTCGTCAATTATTCCGGTATTTAATATTCAGGAAGTTTCGTCCTCTAGAGTAGCTGTAGTAAACAAGTAGTACTAGCTACTGAAAGAAAGAGTAGTAGAGTAAATCCTAGAAGTTTTATGAATTTAAACCAGACTTCTCAAGGTTACCCCCTAGTTATGAGAGGAATTAATTGCAACAATTTACATAAGATACTTTCAGGTTAACTTGTCAGACATGCTTAACGTGACGGAAAATTATCTTGTAGCCATCTAGTAAATAACTTTCTGGGGACTGGGAAGTTTCTATCAGAAACGTGACTGAGAATTGGTTCTCTAGAGCAATCAATGAGAATCTAGTTAGAAAAAAATAGTAATTTGCTTGTTTTTACGAATGAAAATGGAAAGGAATTGAATCCATTTTTTGGACTCTTTCAAACAATCCGCAATTTGATTTCTCTATTCGGCTGCATTAATGCATGTTAAATCATAACTTAATTCAAGCAATTGATACCAAATTTTCTCACAAGACACTTGACGTATTCGATTCAAGATCGTTCAAAGGAATATAGTCATTGTTATTCCGAAGATTCTGAAACTTTCATTCTCTCTCTCTCTCTCTCTCTCTCTCTCTCTCTCTCTCACACACACATTCACACACACACACACACTCTTTCCCCCCTCTCTCTTGCTTATCTCTCTCCTATTCGCGCACTAGAACACTAAAATGTCTAAGTAATATGGGCCTTTGTCGCAAATCTCCACCCCTTTACAAAATAGGTTAATGAGGTTACAGAGTACCTTTGAAAATCATATTTCCCACTAGATAAACGTCACATACAATGTTCTATTGCAGTATTCGTTGCGAATAATTACAATTATTTGTGTTACCAATATTAACATTAGAATTCTTAATATCGAGCAAATTTTGCATTTGTGTGTAATTTAAATAAAAAATATATATCCGAAAAAAGTGATCTTTCTTTTTAATGGCAACATAAAGGAATTCAAAAATAGTAGTTTATGCAATTAGTTTATAATGTTAAGCTTTATTGCATGAGTACATGTTTTGAAAACGAGCGACGTTAGGAGCGAGTTTTCAAATTTGTACGAATGCAATAAAGCAACATTATAAACGAGTTGCATACGCTATTTTTAACATACGCTACGTATAACAGCATTATAAATTTATGCAAGAATCGAAATTAATTTATGAACTAATTGCAAAAGCAGTTTTACTGTTGGCAACATTGACATTGGTATTATGACGTCACGCATTTTGGACAGCTGATGAGCGATTCTGAAGAGCATGCGAAGAAAGATGGATTCCTTGCCGCAGGAAATTGTTGAACAAGCCAAGAAGGCAGAACAATGCTTAATACCGGCAAAGTCAAGTGCATTGTACGAAAAAGAGTACAACAAATTTAAAAATTGGATGGAAACAAAGAACGTGAAGATTATATGCGAATCAGTTGTTCTGGCATACATATCGGAGTTAGTAAGTGTCTCTTACTTTATTGACATACCTAGTCGAGTTTTAGTGATGGTCTAATTTTCTAATTTTTATTACATTGAAGTCAGCAGTATGTAAGGCATCAAGTTTGTGGTGTAGTCACTCGAAATTGAAGGCCATGATCAAAATTAAAGATGGTATTGATATTTCTGCTTTTAATAAAGTTCAATTGTACATGAAACAAGCGAATGTCGGTTACGAAGCAGAAAAATCTATGGTCTTTTCCCAAGCTGATGTGAACAAGTTTTTAGTAGAAGCAGCTGATGAGAAGTATCTCTTGATGAAGGTATTTAAGTTATATTTATTTGAAATATTTATGAACTATTGGAACACATCTTTTGCTCTCTTTTTTCAGGTTGTTGCGATTTTCGGCATATTTGGAGCTTGTAGACGAGGGGAATTGTATAACATATGCACCGATGATGTCTCTGAAGAAGGTTCTGTTTTAGTTGTCAAAATTAGAGAAACTAAAACTAACAAACACAGAATATTTACCGTTATTTCTGATGAAGGATTCTCTTATATAAATTTGTATAAAAAATACATTGCCCTCAGACCTTCTAAAGTCAAACATAATAAACTTTTCTTATTTTATAACAAAGGTAGATGCACTTGTAACCCCATTGGGATTAACACTTTCGGAAAAATTCCTAAACTCATTGCCGAATACCTTCAACTTCCAAATCATGAAAAATATTCCGGACATTCATTCAGGAGAACATCGGCTACTATGTTAGCCGACAGTGGTGCAGATATTACCACCCTTAAGCGTCATGGAGGATGGCGATCATCAAATGTTGCAGAATCTTACATTGAGGAATCAATTCAGAATAAAATAAAGATAGCTAGAAGAATAGTGTCAAGTGACGAAAATAACGTAGCAAAACTTTTAATGTACCTGGTTCTGTTCCTTTATCTTTCAAAAACCTCACAGACTGCTCCATTAATATTAACATCAATAAATAATGTAATTATGTAAACTGATTTATTATATTCAAGAATAAAAATCTTTGGTTATTCTGGTTGTATGGTTACTCTGTGAACTCTTCATGCAATTCCACAGCGTTCGTCAATTTTAAAGGTGAGTTGTGACGCAACTATGACGTGTGTGATGACGCAATCATTCGTGCCGTAAAACCTAATACGTCATCATTTGTGCTGTAAAAGGCCCTTTTATGAACGATTTCTTGCAACAGAAAACCTCGTTTATAATGCTGGTATACAAAAAAAGTATTTAAAGATGAATTGTTATCATAAATAAAGTATTTTCTAATATTTCTTCAGTCTCGTACATGTTATTTATAATGCACAATTTCTGCACATCTTATCGTAGTATGACTCAGACCACAGGAAGGGTGGGTGAAAGGAAGGGAGTTGTGATAGAAGAGTAGAAATACAGCCGAAGGAGCTGTCGCAGAAACAGGGTTGCAATTCTTTCACTTTTCTCTCAGGGCCTTGAGGAGCTTAGTTGCGTTTTAAACCGATCATCCGGTATAAGGGCACGTACGTATTGTCAGAAAAATTTAGGAGAGTTGTATCAGACGGTGAACTTCTAATAATAAATGCATGAAAACAAATTGAGAAAATGAGAAACGTTTCCAAGCTTACGGTAAATGATTTTTTTTTAATTTTACTATCCCATTTACATAATTTTCAAATACGAATTCACTCGTTCCCACCAAGGTCATTTATAACACATCATTTCCGCATTTTTTGGGTCTCAAAAGCCGTTCCACGACGAGCGCAATTGGCACCAGCAGGCGCTCTCTGTGTGCGTCGTGCCCCTTGCCCCGTCCACGCCCCGCCCCGCCCCCCGGGGCCAGCGCGACCTCCGGCAGCCACGGCCACCGCCGCCGAGAAACCAAACCGGGCGCGGGAACCTTTGGAGGCAAAAATTAGAAAAATGATCTAATAGATAAATAGCTAAATAGTAAAAGGTCGCGCGGGCGCTAGTGGCTGGCCTTGGCGCTTGCACGCGCGGCGTGGGGGAGGCCAGCGGGAGCGGGGAGGGGCGAGGGGCAGAGCGAACTAGCGGCCTCGGGACGTGGCGGGGCGGTGTGAGCGCTTGTCTTGATCGATGTGCTCGGGAAGTCGAAGTCTGCCGACCGCAAGCTGCAACCCTCCACTTCCCTAATAGAGATTTCAGGTAACGGGGCAACTAGTGCATGCTAATTACATCCGGGGTAATGTGCAGCGAGAAATGTTGTATCAAGTTGGAGATTTAAGGTTCTTATTAGTTCATTTCTGACTGGGGATGCGGATATTAGAAGTTTATATTGTACGACGTCATATCCCTTGACGTTTTGCTCCCAGCGGAAAACAAAGAACATACACGAGAATCTCGGATACACATATTGTCGGGATAGGTACAGTGAATTGAAACAATCAGCCCGAAGGAAGTTGATTGTACTCGCATCTGATCACTCAAGAGCTATCCAACAAATGTACCTTCTAATGCATGAAAGTAATTAACACTCCGGAACGCGTTGAAGAACGTCATTCTCGATCAGAAGTAAAAAAAGAGATAATAGCAAAAGAGCAAAATTATCATGGGAAACAAGTAAGAAAACTGATCCATGTCGAAAACGTGAATATGCCACGGAAAGCGTTGCGTTTGAGCATGTATCGTCGTTACATCGCATGCATCAAATCTCATGACCGTCCAATCAAGAAATTAACGTACATGAATTCAAAGCTGAACAATTAAGACAAAAGATACACAACATTGCCATTGCCAGTGACAAATCGATTTATGAGTGTGAGAGATCGCGTATGGACCAAACAACTCCGCAGGATGAGAAAATGCTTGCCAGTCAGGGGCAGTATGCCAAAAGGGGTTGCACGTAATTTCGTTTTAAGACGTTCCCCATTACAAGTTCTATGTCAAAAAATGATAATCTTGAAACCCCTCTGCATACCCAGAAGTTTGTAACATTTATTGTGAACCATATCAGGTACAAGTTCACGTTCCATTGTAAATCTTAAATCAGGAAAATCAATTTTACATTTGAAAGTCATTTCGTAACTTTTCTGCTACAATTATTTCCTTTTCCAAAAATTTTGAAAATTTTGAAAATGTCTGGGGGCTTCATGTAAACTACTCTCAAATTTAAAAGAATGTTTTTCAAAATTTTCAAGTTCAGCTAGAGCCAGATGGTAAGGGGTTTCTTCAATTTGGAAAAAATTGTACGAGTGGGTTAGGCACTAGTAATGTTCACAGACGGGCGGGCAGACGGACGGACAGACGGACGGACGGAAAGACGGACGGAAAGACGGACGGAAAGACGGACGGAAAGACGGACGGAAAGACGGGCGGAAAGACGGACGGAAAGACGGACGGAAAGACGGAGACGGACGGAAAAACGAACGGAAAGACTGACGGAAAGACTGACAGAAAGACTGACAGAACGAAGGACCGACAGACTTCCAACAATTTTCGAAAATTGAGAGTAATCTGTCAAAATGGGACTTATGCTATCTTGAGAAGTGTATTATACACTATTCTTACAAGAAATTTAAAGAAAAAATTTGGAGCAGTTTTTGAGAAAATTTTTAAAACGTCCGTTGGCTTCATCAAAAGTACCCCAAATTTTAAAGAATGTTTTTCCGAATCTCAAATCTTTAACTAGAGCCAGATCGACAAGGGGTTCTGCAATTTGGAAGAAATCGTACGAATGATTTAGGCACTAGTAGTGTTCACAGACGGACGGACAGACGAAGAGATGGACGGACGTTTTGCTGTCAATTGGTTTTTGGGCATCAAGGACCCACAAAAGAGGGATTCTGGCTACACCACGCGTTAGAAGATTTTTTATCTTAATCTAGGAACTAGATTTATCCCCTTCCTTGTTTTCATTGCCTGGGAATGATTTTTTTCTATTCAAAATTAATTTTTTCGCGCCGCATTACATAACTTTCTCTATACTTCGAATATTACTCCGTATACGAGACGTATACGTACCTATGCGACAAAGTAAAAAGGATTTAGTTGAAGACGTATAATCTCTACTGTAGCATCCCTTTTGTACAACTTATCCAAATTTCTAAAAACTACATAAAAAATGTGGTTGATAAAAACTATATGTACACTGTAAAAAATAGCTTTCAATTTGTTAAAGAAGTACGTGAAATACATATTCCCAATAACTACACAGTAGTATCTCTTTACATTGTTTCTATGATTCCATCATTGTTGCACCAGTTGCTATATGATATTTTAGAAGAGAACTTTAAAAAAATATTGGAAAAACCATTAAAACTTCCTAACTCTGAAATTCTCATTGCAATAAGAATTATTCTCAACAACATGCATTTAAATTTAACTCAATTTCTTTCAACAATTAGAAGGTACCTCCATTAGTGGTCCCATTAGTAGTTTGTTTTCAGAAATTGGAAAGAGAAACCTGGAAAATTCTGTCCTGTCAAAAACCGACCATTTCTTTTATCGGTGCTATTTTGAAGACACCTTCTTCATTATAAAGAAAGAGAAGTTGGGCGAAACACTGTATATAGTATTTACAAAATATATAGTATTTTCTTTTCTTGTAATAAAAAAACAAATTAACATGCTTGTTATAAATGTGTCTATTTGTGAATGTTGTAAATTGTTAAAGGCAATGTCATAAAATATTGTTATACAATTAGACGTGTATTTTTCATATACTGTAAAATTGTAAAACATGTTTTGATCGCTTATGACCATGTCGTTGGAGGGCGATTTAAAATAAATTAAATAAAAAAGAACAATGTTATTCCTTACATTCCAAAATGTATCCGTAAATTTGTAAAACAACTTCCACTATGACAAAATTATAGATTTGTGCACAAAATTATAAACAAAAAAACATTATTAAAAATAACAAAGATAAGATTGAGAAAATGGAGAAACAGGATGTCGCATATAAAATCAATTGTACTCAATGCCCCAAAGCTTATATTAGTCAGACCCTAAGAAAACTTAAGCAAAGAGTATCTGAACATCAAAGCAAACATAAAAGAATCATTTCAAAAACTAAACTCGCTCTCGAGACATCAGCTTGGGACAGCACATATCATGGATTTCCGACAAGTAAAGATTCTGGACCAGGAACCGCGGAAAGGCGGGAGATTAGTATCAGAGACGTCACATATAAAAAAGAAAGAAGCCTTAAATACTATGATAGAATCTAATACCTTCACTGGAATTTACAACTTACTTTTACGTTTTAATAATAATAATCATCATATACAGCATGGATTAGGTCTTTAGGCTTGTTCCGTCTCCAGGAGTTTCATTTGATCATTCCATCGCAGTCGTGTACAACCTATATTTCTTTTGCTTTGCGGTCTGAATCCAAAACTTTGAAGAGGGATGCGCAAACTACACATTCTCTGAAGATGGTCGTACCATTGGGATCTATGTGAATCTAATATTTGGCCTCTATTGCAAACTTGAAGTTCTGACCTAATGTCTTCATTTTTTCTTGTGGTCCCTCAAAGAGTATCCCGCTAGTGGTCTCAGCAACCTCATCTCTGCTGCTTCTATCTTTTTTATCTGTTGAGTTTTTAATGACAATGACTGAACCATACAAGTGGGCTGGTACCACCATAGTTCTACAGAATTTAAGAACAGTGTCTTTTCTTACTTTCTTTAGCAAATGTTGTTTCATTGTACCAAGTAGCTGCAGGAATTTAGAGACTTTTTGTTCTAGGTCTTTAGAATGATCATAAGCTATATTGTGTCCCAGATAAATAAAGTTTGAGACTTGCTCAATTACGTTATTATTTATTTCGATCTTTGCTCGAAGCGGAAACACTCCTTTGAAACCCATGACTTTGGTTTTGAATGAGGATAATTTTAAATTAAAATCTTTAGTGATGTTAAAAAGACTAAAGACTTCGTAGATTTTCTTCCGATTCTGCTAGGATAACCTGGTCATCTGCAAATAGTATTGTATTCTAGGCAATTTTTCCAATAAAATTTGTTTTCAATTGGCTTTCCCATCGTCTAATCACGTCATCAAAATATAAATTAAAAAGAATGGGTGATATGGGACATGACATTTTGTCTTACGCCTTGATTTATTATTCTGTATTCATTACTTGGTCCATCTTCTGTATTTACTGTTATAGTAGTATTCACATACATACTACGAATGACTATTACTAGATGTTGTGGAATTCCTCTTCTTAGCAACACCTCCCATAATTTTATTAGATTAACAGTGTGGAATGCCTTTTCTAAATCTATAAATGCTAAGAACGTGGGAACATTATACTCTCTATGCTTTTCTAATGTTCCCACGTTCTTAGCATTTGGAGATTTAGAAAAGGCATTCGCACATTTAACAATCAAAATCAAAATTAATTATTTCTTCCTCATTGCCCCCCCTTCCTTGACGGTTGAAATATTGGAATACATGCTTGGCTCGTAATCGTCTCCAGTTTTCAAATTAAACGGTTAACTGAAAGGAAGGAGCAGCAGAAGTACACACGCTCACAGTGTTAATATGTTTTTATAATATTGTAAATAATATAAATAGTTTAAAATAGTTATAATTGCATTCCAACTCTATTTTTTAAAAAGGTAAGCTTCCGTCAACTTATATATGTAATCAGAATGCAGAATAAAATTATACAACTGCAATTTTTTTTAAATGTTCATTTGTAAACCAGATGTCTGAAGATGGCTGTAACGTTTAGCCGAAATGTCACGTCACACAAAACTACAATGTAAATAAAATGTTATAACAAAGAAGTACAATAATATATAAATCTGAATGTATAAATAAATAATATAATAAATGAATAAATGAATGAATGAATAAATAAATAATAAATAAATCTGAATCTGAAGTGAAACTGTTTGTTTTAATTATTGCTTTAAAAAAACCTCTAGGGAACGAAAATTTTGACAATAAATTCGGAGAATATTAAGAAAACATAAAATACAAGTATTGTAGCGTACACATAAGTACACACAAAACATTTATGCGTTCGTTTAATCTTGGAATGCAGGAAAGATGTTTTTTATTTCAAAAGTTTCCAAGACGAACAAGGGAGTAATTTGTGCATATACATTACATCCTGCATTGCTTTTTAAATCAGGCGTGAATAGAAACAGAATAGGTAGAGGGGACGTAAGTGCAATCAGGTAATTTAAGTAATACTAGGCAAATGTCGCATTAACAAAAAAAATTGAAATATCAAAGTAATCAAGGGCAATCAGCAAAAACAATGTGGAAGGTATTCTTATTTTTCAAACGTGACCATTATTCAGATGAGATTATTCAGTCTAATGACCATTATTCAGATGATTTCCTTCGACAAGTTTATGTTAATATATGTTGATCATTATCATTGAATAAAATTATTCATTCCCTTCCCATAACTTCAACACCAATGTCTTTAAACCAATCGAAAAAATTACAAATAAAATACCTGTACAGTTTTATCATAAGTAATTCACGAGTGCTTTTGAAGTTGTTGATAAATTCCCGACTGGCGAAGCGAGGAGTCCAGTTTGTGATTGGCCAGTAGGGAGAAGCGGTAAGAAAAATAGGATGGAAAAAGCGATGAACTTTTTGAGATACACCGCCCTGATTGGGCGATTTTATGTATAGATAAACACTATTGACTTTAATTTCACGAGTGGAATAGTCTGCAGCAACGTTTTCATCAAGTTAGAGTTTCCCCTCTAGGAGGGCTTGGCAATCCAGCTCGTCTTAGAGCCACTTTGACTTATCCTGACAAAATTTGATGAAGTCTAGAGTCGAAATGTACCCTCTCCCTCAGAAAAAATGTCGTTCAAAATTCTATCTTTCACACCGCGCCGACAAACTTGGACACCCCTCGGCCTGGGGGAGGGCAGGGGGAGGGACGCGTTGACCAATCGCTAGCAGGTAGAACCACAGTTGTCTGTGATTGGTGCAACATCCCAAGGGGCAGAAAGAACGCTGTCTCAGGGGGAGGGGGCTAGTTCGTTTACGTACGAGACGGAAATATCGTCATATTTCCCTGCCGAAGAAGATAGTTTGCCTGCGCGTACGCCACGACGAAAAAAATATTTCTAAGCGGGGTTTTCCGTCCAGAATAATTGTCTATAGACCAGTAAATATTTATCATTTTAGCAACAATTATTCTAACTTTTAGTAATCGATTTGTAACTCCTGACAAACTGCTATTTTGAGATATTCATTTCAGGCACAATTTGCGGAGCCTTCCCGGCCGTTCTAACGCATATTTCGAATTTGTTTATAAAATTATAAATTGTTGCAAAATTGTTAATTCGCTGTTTTTGGTTCTGGGACATCGGGAGACTCTCCCCACTTTAGATTTGCAAAATTTGGAAATTGTTTATAAATTTGCAATTGTTGCAAAATTTTTATTGTCTAATCTGAATGGCGTTTAAATGTGATGCAAAATTCCGGAATCCGTTCAGTGCTATTATATCTCGTTCTCGAGATATATGTAATTGTTTATAAGAAATTAACATCTTAGTAGACCCCATTTGTTTGCGCTTAATTCATTCGCGCTAGCAGAATAGCGTGGGATGGGCATACTGAAAAAACAGTTCTCCAATGCCGCGCTTTTGCATGCCACATACGCTTAAAATGCACTTGCTTGTAAACAAATTCTGTGGCCAATTTAATTATGCTACATTCGTATTTTTACGGCGAGTATGAGCATAACTTTTATTTGGTTTTTATATTCTCTTTTAAGTCCTACAATTTGCAAGTCGATATATTTATCAAATAGGAAAGAAATTGATTAAAAAAAATATTTTTCAAGGTGCATTACGCCCAAACAATTGTTTCTGTTTTTCTATCAAAGGGGTGTTGAGCAACCGAATAACTGTATTATTAATTTTTTTAAGTCCCCTGTTAACACTGAGAGTCAGAAACTATTTGTTCCTCTTGTTTAACCATTACCATTAAAAATAGGGAAACATATTGCTTAGCTGTTTGCTATAAACTGCACTGGATTGGATGAAGGTAGTGTTAAGGTTTTCAAATACAGAAATATTCAATTTTGTGTATCAATATTCAATGTACTAGCATTTCCCAGTGAAAATACATAGAACGAATTTGGTGGTCAAGTAATATGACCTTCCCAACACAGACTACATTTCAGTATCGTCAGAGTTCGAAGGTGGTTTGTTGGCCGCCATTCTACGAATCTATCAAAACCTTGAATTTTGCACGACCATCTGTACAGGGAGAACGTAGCGGTTTATTAAACGGAAACGGGTCATTCGAGGTATCTAATGTGCACTCTTTGAAAACATTTAACCATTATAAACTATCCCTAAGAAAAATATCAAATAAACAATGTTAAAGGTCACCAGCTTAACATTGCCTTTACTATTTGAATGTTTCCAACATCCTCAAAACCAACAGAAAACCCATGTTTTTACAGGTTATTATAAAACCAATTCAATAAATATAAGCATTTATTCACGTTATTATTTTTAAAACACTCAAATATCTACGATGTTATTTGATTCATGTCTTCATCGAAGATCTGAGATTAAAAAACTGATAAGCAGAGAAAATTAAAGTAATTTTGAGTGACTGATGAAGTTGAATGACCAAACGAAAAACAATGTTTCTTGCTTCATATAATGCTATCGTGTTTAACAGACATGTAAATACATGTGATACCTATTTAAACATCCAAACTAATGAAAATTTTCAAAATTAAAACCATCAATAAAACGTTGATTCATCAGCAAGGATTATATTATTAAATACTTTTTTGATATTCATGTGCTCCTGTGTGAATAACGTAGTAAACGTGATTCGTATGATCCAGTTTCTCAGAATAATACAAAACCTGCTAGACACATACACTAAACATAATAGTTGTCAAATAGTTATTACGACATGAGTATCATAAGATATCTTATTACAATACGAAATTGGAGAATTATCAAACAAGACTCTTTAGCCGAAATTGTTAACCAATTGAATATTGCAATATAATGTTACCATTTGAATATCATAGAAAGTATGTCGCAATTTGTCAAAATTCACGTGAACTATAATGTTTCTTTAAATTTTACTCCTTATCCTGCGAAAGATGTGTGACAGTACTAATGTTAACAGTTATACTGCCATGGGTTTAATTAATTAGTTTTCAGTACGCAAATTATTGTTTTTGGTTTTAAAGAAGCATGGATATACAGAGTATCGGGGAAGGAAACGTCGAAAGTTTGAAAAAAGCTGTTTAAACCATTTTAATCATACTTTGTCTAATAAACTACATTGATATTTTGAATGGCTGAGCTGCAATAAACACGCAAATTTTGGTTTGAAAATATGATTTCTACGCAAAACTTTGCATTCTAGAATCATGTAAACAAACCAGAAACATGTAACATGTTTATTATTAACAATATAAATTAATATATTAGTTCAGAAAAAAATTAACCGAGAAATAAAAAAGCAGTCGAACTGTGAAAATTGGGTGCTTTTTTATTTCTAGGTTAATTTTTCTTTCTGATCAAATTTATTCATTTATTTTGTTAATCATAAACAATTTAGATATTAATGAAGTGTTTATATGCTTCTACAACGCAAATAGTTGCCTAGAAAACATATATCCAAACCGACTTTTGAATGTTTATTGCGGCTTAGCCATTTGGAATATCCGTGTAGTTTATTAGACAAAATAAGCTTAAAATTGTCTTAACAGCTATTTTTCGAAGATTCGACATTTCTTCCCCGAATATCCTGTATATGAAAGGCTTGATTTCTGTTGGTTCGCGACGGATCGGCGTTCCGGTTCTTTGGAAATAATTATGAAATTATATTATATATAAATAGCTATTGCTATTATATTAATAATTAATTTGAGGCACGTTTCGGGGCCTAAGATTTTAAAAATAAAGGATATATGTATCATAATAACTCTTATGACGACACTGTTCTCAGTTACGTCAAGTTTTAATTTAGAGAATCAAAGTGAATGGTCTACGTTTTCTCACCTAAATAAAGTTTATCTTACTATACATACTATTTACAAAGGGTTTAATGTTCAAAACAAGTGTTGCCTCAACAGCATATATTTTCACGTATTATTCGTAATTGCTATGCAATATTCAATACGGACTCTGTGAACCTGCAAAAAAAGAAACAAAAAAAAGACCTACTGCAGCAGAAAATCTTTTCTACTCGTCGGGATTCGAACTCGGGTCTTTAAAGTTAACTCACCTGACACGGTTCCCCCTCACCACCAGGTACACGACAAGACTACCTCCTTTCCGATGTGAAAAGAAAGTGAAGCATTTGCAGTTTTTAAAAAAAACAGGGTGTTCAATTTATCTTCATACAAGATCTATTTTTAAAAAGAGATTTCATTAAACAAAAATCTCTAGCGTTCATATTGTTTTTCGACAATATTATAAAAATCAGTCGGGGCTAATATTATACAGTAGAAAATTGGGGTTAATGTATTACACTTTAAGAGTTGTTATTTATTTATGTCCTAAATTAACAAGAAAATGACAAGTGATAGGAAATATATTCTATTATAATGACCATATAGCAAACACTCAGAATGTAACAATATTTGGGAGGAAAAAAATCAAAACTAAAATGCCTAATTTTT
>BLKR01012156.1:0-23006 GCA_011170035.1 Teleogryllus occipitalis | reverse complement strand
GAATCTTGAGACTCCGAGAATTAATTTGAAATAATCTGTTTCGACGCTTTCTAGTCGATCTATCCTATCCCCTCCCCAAATTTCTGCACCATAATTCATTGCTGGGAGAACTAGCGATTTAAACATTGTATCGCACACCTTTAAAGACAATTCCGGAACCCTGCGCACTGCGCCAACGATTTCTTTGAGCGCAATTCTTCCTTTACTGTGCGCCGCCACTATGTGATTATTCCATCCCCCATTCATGGAAAATTTTGCCCCAAGATATGTAAATGTTTTAACCTGGTCGATCTCGTCCTGAGCGTAAAACCATTTCTCTTTGCTACCCCAGATAAATCCATTCTTGAAGACAACTACTTTAGTTTTTTGAATATTTACTTTCAATCCCCATGTTTTACTATACGTTTCTAAGAGATTTAAACTTTTCTGTAAGCCGTCAATAGTCTCCGAGCATAAAACTAAATCATCAGCATATAGTAGTCCGGGAATGTTCAGGCCCTCAATTTCCGGTGCAGATGTATCCGCTTCCTGTAACCACGTCAATAAATCGTTTATAAACAAGATAAACAATAGCGGCGAGAGAGGACAGCCCTGTCTTACTCCTACTGTCGATTTTATTTTTCGCGTTGTACTTCCATCACCGCACCTGACACAGAAATTTACGTCTTCGTACATGCTCTGCAGCACTTTTAAAACTTTACGTGAGACGCCTAGCCCATTAAGTTTTTGCCATAAAGCTTTCCTATTGATGGAGTCAAACGCCTTTTCGAAATCTACAAAACTGCAATATAAGTGGCCCCGTTTACGCGCAAGCGCCTGTTTTACTAGGGTATCTAACACAAAGATATTGTCGGTAGGCGCGAAGCCTCTCCTAAAGCCTGCTTGCAATTCTGATATTTTACCGTGCTTTTCCGCCCATTCACTCAGTCGCCCGTTGAGTATTTTACAAAATAGTTTGCTCAGCGCTGGTAAAAGACTAATTCCGATTTCTTCGATTTCTTAATTGTGGCCTCGTATTGCCTACGTAGTAACAAGTAACTATTTCTCGCTTCCGCAGTTCCACTGTTTCTGAACATCCTTAAGGCTACTATTGCTTTACGCCTGCTCTCCCGACACTCCTCGCTAAACCACCCTTGGGTCAGTACCCTTCCTCCTCTCCCCCACATTCGCATGCCCTTCCCTGCGCGGTAGAGCCGCCTTTCTAAATTCTTTGTTTGCCTGTCCGGTGACCGCTCCTCACGTGACCACCCTGCAGAGTTAAGAATAGACTCTGCAAATTCCTGTCGCTTTTCCTCTTTCCATACAAACCGTCGTCTGGCTATTGTGACGTTCGTTGCTCCCGCCCGCACCACTGCCGGTGGCCGTTCAGTAGTATTTACTGCTAAATGGACACACACAGGCAAGTGGTCGGATTCTGCCCGTAGTTCGATTCCAAAATCTAATAAATTGTTTATTCTTTCATGCGACAACAGAGCATAATCTATTACACTACCTCCATTCCCACTAATAAAAGTTAGTTCCCCTTCAGTATCCTGTCCATAGTGGCCATTTAAGATTTCGAGATTAAATCTCTCGCATAATTCTAATAATTCCTGACCATCATTATTGATGACTAAGTCTTTGCTTTTTCTAGAATTAGCTCTCGCTTCTTGCCGATCGAATTCCGAAAATACTTCCTGCTCATGGCCAATTCGAGCATTCATGTCACCTAAGACTAGTAAATCAGTATTCGGATATCTTTGCTTCAACGAGTCTAAGAAATTATTGATTTCGCCAAAAGCTTCTGGTGAATAATAACGCGAGCCCTGTGGGTGACGGTATATAAATACCATTGCGATGTCAGTATTTTGCATTACTAGTCTAATACAAAGAAAATTATCTGAGTTTGTAGCAATTTCATAAATATATTGCATTAACCTATCCCGAAATAAGCACGCAACACCCCCCGGGTACCTACCCCTTTCCCCTCTACGTTTTTTAGTTTTGCATATGGCTGTAAAACCAGACACATTTAACGTTTCACCCTCCTTCCACCAAGTTTCGACGAGACCGATTATATCAAATGTATTTATGTACCCATGGAAGTCTTGATTTCCGAGCTTAGAGCCTAGACCTTTGATGTTTCAACATCCTATTCTTAAAGCCTATTCATGCCTATTTGGCGACCTGCTGGGTCCCGACTCACCGCGAGCTTCCTGCTGCTGCATGTTTGCTGCAGCCATCGCCCTCGTGAGAGGTCCTCGCTCCAGGCTGTCTGCCGCGAAGCGCCCGGGACTCGCCGAGTGCCGTGAGCTCCGGCGGGAACGCGAACGCGAACGCGACCGCCGACGCGAACGCGAACGAGACCGCCTCCGCCGCGATGCCGCGGGGTCAGAGGCCGTCCGCACCGCCCCAGCACGAGGCGCAGCCGCAGGCGCGGCCGCGGCCACGGCCGAAGGCGCGGGCGGGGGCGGCCGCGAAGAGGCGCCCGATTGCCCGGAGGGGGTGTCCGCCCTCCTGGGGTTCTGCCCCCTCGCTGAGTTCACGGGACCCCGCCGCCCCGCCCCCTCCCACGCCCGCGGACGGGCCGCCAGCTCAGCCAAAACGTAACTGCGCCCTGCCACGACAAGCTTGTCGAAACGAATCGACGCCTGCCTTCCGCTCGCTTTCGCCTCCTGCAAATGCGGAATTAACGCCTTACGCGTTTGCCGCACTGCCCAGCTGAAGTCCTCACGGACGCGCACCCTGCCATTCCGGGAGAGATACTCCCGGGCTGCTCGCAGCAGCTCCTCCCGCTTCCTGAATGAAGGCAGCTTGGCCACAATCATACGCGGCTGTCCTTCGCGCCGCCGCCCGGTCCGGTGCGCGCGCTCGATATCCTGGAGCTCCAACCTGACCCCCAGCTGCTCCGCTAGATCCAGGATACATCTTTCCGAGTCCGCCCAAGACTCGTTCCGCTGCTCTGGGATGCCAGTAACAATGATATTGTTACGCCGCGACTGGTTCTCAAGGTAATCCACCTTGCGAGCCAGCCGCTCGTTGGCTGTCTGCAGCGACTGCACTGAAGCCTCTGCCGACGTAACCCTAGCCTGCAACACATCGATTCTATCAATAAGTTCCTTATGGTTCCTATTGATCGTTTCGATGATATCGACGTTAGTAGGGGGGCCGGGATTCAGCTCCACCCCTCCGATCGCCAATAACATCGCCATCACCGCCGCGCCCAGCACGCTCGCAAGGAGCCCCAGCCCCTGCGCTGTCCCCCGGGCACCGCCACAGCGCGGCAGGTAGCCCCTCACCCAGCGGCCGATAGCCGCGCGCCACTGCTCCGTTGACACCATCCTGCAGCAGGTAGAGCGCTTAGTAAAACACGTCCGCTCGGCGATTATTTTCACTTTTATTTTCACTTATATCAGAGCCATATTTCTGGAATTGAAGGGGCACCACAGCACACGCTTTGTGAGGCCTCTTCTTCAATACACTGCTACATCAATTAATATGGCAAAAAACATTAAATACATTAATTACCCTGTGCAGATTTTCTGTTTTGACTTTCCCTCTCTGTACTATATTATAAGAAGGAAAAGTTTTGGAATTGTATCAAAGATATAATCTCAATCATCGGTCGTAAAATCCATGTTTAAGGTGTTTTTTGCTGTCACGTCACACTCAGTGACTAATGATTATATTGTTTCAGAATAACCTCCCTTATTTCTAAAATAATTTTATTATTCATGTACGGATGATGTGACAATTATCAAAGTCGTGACGATGTTAACAGTGAAGAAAAGATTACCTTATGAATTGATGTGACAATGATGAAAAGATTCGTTTATTTTTAGATTAATCTCTATATTCGCTTGTTCTTCAGGCGTAAAAAAATTTTACAATTTATTTCAAGTAATTGACTGATAACATGAACATTCTGCAACTATTTTTCAGAATACCTGTTAAACGTTTAGAATGGGTGTTTAATAAATATTTACAGGAGTATGGTCCAGAATGTATTTATAAAGTCATTTTTTTATATTCACATCTATATATATAAAAGAAAGTCGTGTTAGTTACACTATTTATAACTCAGGAACGGCTGTACCGATTTGGCTGAAAATTGGTGAGCAGGAAGCTTAGAGCCAGGAGACGGACATAGGATACTGTTTATCCCGTTCGACAGCGTTCCTGTGTGAGAACGCACGTTTTTGCACGTTTTCGCGTGATTTCGCATGTTAGCGGTCATTGTTGCCTGTTGTAACCTGCGCCTGATAATAAAACAAAAAATGTTGTGTATCACAAGGTACTTAACTGAAGAGTGCAACCTGTGCACCAAAATACAGGAACAATAATGAATGATTAATCTACTTAATTTTTTTATTTGTATTTTCTAATAAACAATTTAACTTAATAAATTCCAAAATCTGCTTATTTATTGCCTTAAACAGCCGGTCCCTATGATTACAGCTTTGTATTTCTCTCTTCAACAAAAATCAATTAATAAAAAACGCTCTGCTACGTAATAGATTTTTTAATTATCTATTTAATATCACAGCGTTTTATTTTAAATTCTTCTTTGTTTGAGAGAAAAACACAAATCTGCAATTGCTTTATTATCACGAGTGCAACAAGGATAGTACAGTTTCTCACAGTGAGTGCGACGCGAGAAAAACATGGGACCGGCTGTTAAGGCGGAACAAAGTTCGCCGGGTCAGCTAGTGTATTGATATAACTTTGTAAACCAAACGATTCGAGGCCTTATTTTTAAGATTTTTATTTACTGAAATATGCATATGTCACTGCGTGAAGGTGAATGTCAATTTTTTCTCAAAAATGGCTTCAATATTTTTTTATTTTTTTCTCAGATCAATGTACGCTTATAAAAAGACTAAGATCTCTTTTCTTTTAACTTTCTGAATTTTAGAAAATTGCGAAAGTTCCAATTTTTGTAGGTATCTTCCTACAATTACAATAATGAAGAAAGATCATTTTTTCTGAACGAAATCTGTTCTTTAAAGATAAATATTTAAATGAGTTGCTGTTCATTTTTCGGAAAATATTAGTTGTTTTTCCTTGTTTTGCTACGGAGTAGATGAAAAATTTATGAATTGCTTCACAAAAAACGGCAAATTTCGGCAGAAAAACTCTTATTTCAGGGCCTTGGTAACAAAAAAGTGAATAAATCGAGTTGCTAAATTTAGTCAAAAATTCTCTAACACGTGGTGTAGGATCCACCAGTTTCAGTATTAAGGATCCATGTTTTGTGGGTCCGTAATTGCGAAAAATGAAATGATGGCAAATCGTCTCTGTCCGTCCGTTAGTCTCTCTCCTGCAGACTGTGAACAACGGCAGCGCTAAACCGTTCAGCCGATTTTGTGCAAAACTGATATTCCTCAATCGATCTGGCTGATGTCACGGTCTCTTGAATTTAAAACCGATATTTTAGTTTCTGGAGGGTGCTTTACATGAAGCACCTGGGACATTTTTAAAATTTCAAAAGAATGGCTCCATCGTTGTTGATTAATTTTGGTTGTTGGATAGTGTGAAGAACGTTTCAGAGTAGTGCAGATTTCATGTTCGTTAAAAACCTGATTTTCGAAAATTGCCAAAGTTCAAACTCTTTTCGGCGTCTTTCTACAATTAAAATATTAAAGATAGAGATTTTTCTCTTAATGAAAAATTTCTCTTAAAGATAGATTTTGATATACGGTCATGTACAATTTTTCGAAAATTTGATTATTTTTCGCGTAATTTTGCGTAAAAATACGGGCGAGGAAGTACGCGTTGTTTTAGTACCACTAGTTTCATAAAATAAAAACAATTTAAAAACATTATCATAAAAAACATTCCAATTTTTTCTTCGATAGTGCGAAATACGCTTATTGCAGTTGTGCAGGTGCAATTTTGTTGCAATCTCTGCATTGTTTGAAACTTCAAAAGTTAAATATAATTTGAGGAAGTATGTGCTATAGTAGCACCACTAATTTAGATTTTACGAGAAATATAATTCTTTTTTTTCAACTCTTTCAATTCATTTTAACACTTGCTTTCCTCTTCAAAAACGAAAATTAAATATTTCACGGAAAAGCAATTCTTGGATAACACAAGGGATTAGAACATCTTGTAAAAACAAGCGAATTCTTTCTTTCATTTCTAAACGTCATGACGAATCTCAAGATTTCCTTATCTACTTTAAAAAATACAAAACATTGTTACGAAAAGTCATAAGGCAGGCAAAAATCATGAAAAACGATCAGGATATTTTGAACTCAAATAATAAAACAAAATCAATGTGGAATATAATAAAAATACTACCAAATCAACTAGAAAACCCGTAGAGAATGTTGTTTTAAAATATAACGATATAAATGTCAACGATCCGGCAACAGTGGCTAGTCTCTTTAACCAATACTTTTCGAGAATTGCTGCCGATCTCACTAAGGGTCTTCAGGCACAAAATTCAAAAACAGACAGTGCACCCAAAATTTTAGACACAATGTTCGTTTCCGAAACTTCTTCTTATGAAATTCTCAAAATAATCAGTAAACTAAAAAATAAATATTCGTCCGGTTTAGATGAATTCCCAGATTCTTTGTTAAAGACTTGTGCGTATGCCATTATACACCAGTTAACTCGCATATTTATTGCATCTTTATGCATTGCAACGTTTCCAGATATTTTCAAAACAGCAAAAATTAAGCCGCTCTTCAAAAAAGGCAACAAAAATGAAATTCAAAATTATAGGCCCATCTCTCTTCTATCAGTTTTTTCAAAAATATTAGAGAGACTTTTTTACGTACGAATGGAAACCTTTCTCACTAAACACGACGCGCTTTCAGATTGCCAACATGGATTTAGAAAATCAAAATCAACGAAAACAGCTATATTTTCTTTTCTTAAAGATGTCGCCTCATCATTAGATCAAAACGAGGCACCTATTGGATTATTTTTAGATCTCTCAAAAGCTTTTGACATCATTGATCATGACATTTTACTTTCAAAATTACCTTCATATGAAATCCGTGGTATTGCTCTAGATTGGTTATGTTCGTACCTTAAACAACGATCTCAGAAAGTTGAAATACCTTACTGGAATGATGGAATATTACGTACGCACCTTTCCGACTCTTTGCCCATTGCATGTGGAGTTCCTCAAGGATCGATTTTAGGCCCTATTCTGTTCCTACTTTACGTAAACGATATGCCCTCGACGATTCGAAACGGAAGAACGGTTCTCTTTGCGGATGATACGAACATCCTTTGCAATAAAGAAACCGTAAATAGTACAATATCAGATGTTTCAAATTGGTTCCGAAATAACAAATTAATAGTAAACGAAAAGAAAACGGTTTTAATGCAGTTTTCCATTTCAAATAAACAATTCTGTGCTCCATTGAAAATGAACAGTGTACCATTGACTCATGTTAATGCAACAAAATTTTTAGGTCTCTCAATTCAGTCAAACCTTAAATGGAACGTCCATTTAAATGAATTGAACACAAAATTAAGTTCATTATGCTACGCGTTCAGAATTCTTGCAAATTCAGTCAGCCTTCATACTGCTCGTTGTGTATACTTCGCGAATGTTCATTCCCGCCTGAGATATGGCATAATATTCTGGGGAAATACATCTTATAGCTCCCAGACTTTTAGATTACAAAAACGAATTGTACGAATAATAACCAAATCCCACCCACGTGATTCTTGTAAGCCTCTCTT
The DNA here is from genome assembly GCA_011170035.1 of Teleogryllus occipitalis. NCBI lineage: Eukaryota > Metazoa > Arthropoda > Insecta > Orthoptera > Gryllidae > Teleogryllus > Teleogryllus occipitalis. The sequence continues at coordinate 15,317 of BLKR01012156.1, read as the reverse complement.
CATTAATCTAGGAATTCTACCATTACCGTGTCTTTTTATTTACGAATCAGTGGTTTTTGTCAAAAATGACTTGCTTAAGGGCGGGAATATATTTTCAGAAAATGCCGAAGTCTATTACTATAACACTCGACGTAGAAATCATATTCATCAGGTGACAGTATCAACAGCTCATTACAAAAAATTCACATACAATACATGTACATTATTTTACAACACTTTGCCAGATGACATTAAACGATTAAATTCAATAGAAAAGTTTAAATCCAAAGTGAAATCGTTTCTGCTGCATAACTGTTTCTATACAATTAGAGACTATACTGAGCATCACAAGAAAAGAAACATTAATTTTAACAATGATACATAATGCATTAATTACCATTTGGATTATATAAATGAGTATAAACAACCTGTAACAACTATTGTAACACAGCTTTCGGGTCAATGACCCCCATCTCGATCAGGTTTTCCGTCCAGTTTCCCTGATCCATTGAGCAAATGCTGAGATGGCCCCTTGTTTTGCTTCTGGACATAAATGTAACTTCATTTCTGTGCACGTCTTCTAGAATTCAGTGGGAAATACAATTATTCAAATTATCGTTTCCATGTTGTCGCGGCAGGAAGTAATAAGAGCCAAAATTTATTGCTTATTATCCTTGAAAATAGATTTTATTATATGGGAGTTTTTTTGTTTGTTTTTTCTCCCTTTCAAAATTCAAAATTTATTGCTTATTTATCCTTGAAAATCGATTTTATTACATGGGAGTTTTTTTGTTTTTTTTCTCCCTTTCAAAATTCAAAATTTATTGCTTATTTATCCTTGAAAATCGATTTTATTACATGGGAGTTTTTTGTTGTTTTTTTCTCCCTTTCAAAATTCAAAACTTAAGTAGTATATGATTTAGTGTAGGGATCACAGAATTTTGAAAATGTGCACACAATTCACTTTTCCCCATAGCCCGTCATACGCAGTTTTTAAATGTTTTTTGACGTAAATAAATAAATAAATAAATAAATAAATAAATAAATACAATTGAGTTATTTTCCGCCGAAATTATTTTCTCAGAGATGACAAATCCGATATTTGTTTCATATGCTTCTTAAAAACATGTTTCAATTGATCAATTGCAGTTGTTAATTTAAAAACCTACATTTCATTCAAGATCATCCTTTAAATACTATTTTTCTTACTTTACGTAACTTTTCAACGGCGTGATGAGACGAACTCGTAGCTTCCTCACTATAAAACTATCTAAATTATAGGCGAACTTATAAAATATGACTAAGCAAACAAAAGGAGAAAATGAGTCTCATGTTGTCTAATCTTGAGCGTAATACCAGAAAGGGGATACAATGGAATCCTTCTGAAACAGAAATTTGATCAAATTGCGTGGACCCGTTCCAGAAAGGAGAGAAAAGGAATCAATATCAACAAATATGGTAAGCCCCTTCACATGCAGCAATGAAGTTAATCAGATTCTGCCGTCTTTTAACTACTTCATTGCTACAAAGGCCGAAACACCACAGAAAGTACTTTCAACGCTACGTTTCAAGAGAAAAATCTCAATATAAGCTGACATTTATAATATGATTCATTTGTGTGTGGTAATGATTCATTTATGTGTATGTTTTCACAGTTTGTTAATTTTCAATACTATTTTACATTACATTTGTATGCATTTTCTGTATTGTAAACAATTCAGGAATTATGGAGCGAGACATTACGGCGAAGGCTCAGAAGTATTTTGCAAATTTTAATTGTTTCTTTCGTAAAACTGATCGAAAATTAACGGGAAAAAATAATGAAACACTCTGCTTTCGGTTGAGTGCATCGAGCGTCTATGCTGTTCCTTCGCATTAGGAAGCTCTTACGACGCTGATGTCCCGGTCATGGTGCTCGAATAACGGTCTCGAGTTCCACCTGCAGCCCTCCACCAAGGTCACAATGCGAGCGCTCGTGCCCTAGGGTGCCTCACCAAGCCTTTCTCCAATGAAGCCACTTCAACCGAAGATCCATCTGCATAACGACGAGGCCCATCACCCACCTCATCTCGCCACCCCCCCTCCCCCACCCCGGTCCTCCAGCGCGGTTTGAGACCTCTGAATTCGTTGATCTCCCGACAGCGGCGGCCGTCGGAATCCCCTAGAGCGCGGACCACTGGGCAAACAGCGCAGATAGAAATGACAGCCTATAACGGCGGACGGGCGTACAAAGACAAACGGTGCGGCCCGAGCGTGCGATAGCGGCCGACGATAGGAGATGAGGGGGCGGGGCAGCCATCGGTTTGTGGAGGGGGGCGGGGCGGGGCGGCGTGGGCGAGACCTGTGTCAATGCCTCCGTCAGCTGCCTTCGCCGCCGCGGCCGCCTCCATCAACATGCTAATGCGACATTGTCTCCTCGGCGAAGGCGGCCGCTGGTCAGGTGCGCCCGCGCATGCCGCCGCCGGCTTTCAAGGCCTGGCTGCGATGGCCCGTTGATGACGTCTGCGCGCGCGATCGGTGGCTGCGCGGCTGAAGCGCGCTCGCCCGCGTCGGACGTGTGTTCCGAACGGCGCATGAAGGAGCACGCGGGCGCGGGCTGCGAATTAATATCGTACTCTCCCACAGGATCATACGACACATCCTGTCATCAGCCAACGTGTCTGAAGGAAAAAATGACAACTAGAAGGACAAAATATGTTAAAAAAACAACAAAAATGTGGCAATGGGGGAGATTGCAACGAAAAAAACTAAATATTATTGGGTCTATGGGCTGCGTAAAAACATCAAAAAAGCGTAATACGCTCATTTCAAATATACATATTCAGATTAACTGTGAATAAGGATGTTGAGAATCTGACGAACGTGTCTGACGTGTGTTCCTAATGACCATGTACAGGTGTTTAAGAGTAAATATTGCAAACTTGTAGGGGCACTAGGGAGTCAAAGATGATACATTTCTTGAGACTGTGCCCCTGATTAGGAGATAACTCATTTTGGTCGGGTACTCGAAATTGTTTCCCTGCGTCAGAGCATGCACTCCCAAACACCAATGCACGTACACCTACCCGTCAGGAGCAAATTGGCAGATTTAGATAGACGCTCATATCGTTCTAATGAGCACAATTTGAAAACAATACAATATTTTCTTCCTGATGGAAAAAGGTAAAATAGAAGAAAAAGAAGTAGATGGAGAGATGGTATTTGGGAATATCTACCACGGGTTAACATAGAGAAATAGTGCAGACAGAACAAGGAAGAGAAGAGTAGAGGTACATTCTTGTCCCAAAATGTAGACCCGTGGATCTGATTGCTTGAAAATGACAGTGATGACGATGCTGGTGATCATGATGATGATGATGACGGCGATGGAGGGGCATAGTAACAGGGGTGTTGATGACTAGTGACTCTAAACAATACCATAAATCCTGATAGCAGAATTAGTTTCAGAGAATCTAATGAAACTTGCAAACATTTACGATTGGGAAAGAAGATTAAAAAATATTTTGAAATATACTCAAAACGACACATGATATTCTGTTGATTGAAAAAGAAAGTGACAAATTTTCAGGAACTAAAAGATATTTTTTTAAATAATCTAAGGAAGTGATGTCATTTTAAACATCAGTACAGACATTACACTGTGGAGACACTCTAACATTCATATTCCTGAGATATATTAAAAAAGTTTTAATTTTTTCCCAATGTTCAATAGTGGGAAATGCAAATTTCAGTAAAACTCTAATTTAATTCGACCTTCTTTTCCGAATTTAAGGACTAACAATTCAAACGACTGCCAAAGTTTCTTTTAACAAAACAAAAAAAGAAAGAAAATTTACTGTTTGTTTCCACTCTGAGTGGAAACTTGTCATTTGCATAGTATTTCGTAAAAGAATGTATCAATCGTGCACGGTCATGTTCTTTCATGAGTTACTAAGGTTGTAAAGGATGTTGGAAACATCAAGCTACCACATATTAATATCACATTATTAGATTACCAAACCAGCAAAATAATTTAGTACATCCGAAATAGGTATTTACTATTTAATGTAATGAGCTGCATTTACAATGTCCTCCTTCGCCACCGAGAGTGGAGTACTACACCACGAATGATAATATTATTGTAATATCTTGCGCGTATGAGATTTTCATCCGGTTAGTGCTTCATACTATCATTAAACGATGGAGCAAACGATCGAAAATTGGATTGTGAATCTGTACATTTGTTCTGTATATCCGTAAGATGCAGTACATAATCACATCAATGTATTTGTGACTAAATTGAAGGATTAGGGGTCGAATGAGACTAATAGCGAGTGAAGCAAATGTTGTGTTGTAATTATTAAAGGATTATCATCTAATACGCATATAATTAAATACTCTAACGATATCACGCAAATTGATAATTCAGCATCCGTCCACACGCATTAATATATGGTATCCTAAAATAGAACATGAATGGAGTGATAACGTAGGGATGATTGAATGATTCATTGATAAATTTATTGTAGGCTAATACTAGTTAAATATCTATCAATAATTGTATTGCAATTTTGTTAGAATTAAGTAATTTGTGTTCTTTTCATAGGATTTTATTAAAGATTATCAAAAAACACAGGAGATTTAAGTAAATAGAGTAATAAAGCAAATTTTTATTTTTAAAACTGAGTTTTGCTCAATATTTTTTTTTTCTTCAGTCTGCGTACGGACATTTGAAAATCACTTTCATTAATTGCAATTTTCCGCGACCTCCCGACGACTCTCGTTAAATGAATACCAAACAGAGACTAACTGGTCACGATAATCATTACGCCAGATTCTCACATAAACCTGCACAGGTGACGCGCAGTCTGATGCGTTCTATGTCACATTATCTACACTCAAGTCACTTCACAACTTCAAAAATAAAACAATGGTGCATCTACCATGGCATACTTGTAAGATTATTGTGTTCCAATACGCTGTAATGTATCTTTGAAATGAAACTAATTTGTTATAAACAATTACGAAGTCTTACGAAGTCTGATGCAATGGAAACATACCTAAAAAGTTTTAGACACCGAAATATATCTTGATACCTAATCTTGCATATTGTTAACCGCTACTGAAAGTTCTTTAAGTTCTTGAAAGAATTATGAAGAAAAGTCACACTCAGAGATCAAAGGGGATCGGTAAAAATTGTGGTGATGGTAAAATATGGGTGAGCGAAACGAAAAAGAAAGTAAAAAAAGGAAAACTTTTTTGTAGTGAAATTTCGGTTCTTGACCACAAACTTAAATTGTAATTATACATACGATGATGTAACTGATGTGATACGAAAATGTATGCATTTACCATTTAGTCGATTTATGTGTAATTATTCGTTAAGAAATATGAAAATATGGAAACGTGACAGCTTCATTTAACAAAGAAACAATTCAATAACATATTCTTGAGAAACTCTCTCGTCCACTGCCCCACATCGGAAACACGAATCCCACGCAGCGTCCTAAACATCGCCGCCAAGTGCGCGAGCCGGAACTCAGCGAGTCCGAGCGGGCAGCCCGTCTGGTCAAACAGCGCACGTGTGACGCGGCGTGGCGTGGCGTGGCGCGGCCTCTATGCAAAGCTCCGCCTGCTCCCCGCGGGCGAATACGGGCGAGGTGGGGGTGGCGGCGGCGGGCGATGCCGGTAGCGTCACCTGCCGCCCGGCCGGCCGCCCTGCCCCCGCCCCGCCCCCGCCCCGCCCACGCGCCGCCGCCGCGCCGTCGGGGACCGGCGCATTGTTAAACAGCTGCCCTGTTGACATAGAGGCGGGCGGCGGGCGGCGGCGAGAGGCCAGCGCCGGGGGCGGGGGGCGGGGCCGGGGGGCGGGGTGGGGAACGTCACTCGGCCGCGGGGGGCGACATCCGCGCTGCAACGACACGAGGCGAATGCAGTGGGGCGGCACGTTGGGCGTGGGGACAGCGGAGAGCAGGGAAGGAAGCGGCTCGCACGACGGCGAATGGTAGGAGGGGGGACGAGTCGGGGCGCAGCTAAGGGACGGTAGGAGGACTGGAAGTGGCACGAGTATTTCCGAGGGAGGTCGGTGACCTGGTCGGTGTGTTGAGCAGCGCAGAGGGTTAGAGGAAGGCGTAGAGAGAGCGCGGGGCGAGAAGCCGGCCAGGTGGTGGTGTGTGCCGGGATGAAGTTGCCTGGAGGAGGAAGGGGCGAACAGATGCGGAAGAGCGTCGGGTAAATGGAGTCGGTGCTGCCAGGGAACGGGACGGAGAAAGACCAGGCGCAGCGGCACAGAGGGGGTGGGTCGTAACGAAGCGAGATGAGAAAGAGCGGGACGGGAAGGGGCAGAGCGGAGCAGACAGAGCGGAGCGGGACGGCATGGAACTCAGCGGGACGGAGCGGAGTGAGACGGAGCGGAGCGGGACGGAGCGGAGCGGGACGGAGCGGAGCGGGACGGAGCGGAGCGAGACGGAGCGGAGCGGGACGGAGCGGAGCGGGACGGAACGAGATGAAGTAGAACGGAATGGAGTAGAGCGGGATGGACTGGAGCGGGACGGAGCGGAAAGAGAGAGGATGGATCTGGCTAGCCTGGGTGGGGCGACACAGAACGGAACGCAAAGAGTCGGTATAGAGCGAAGGATAGAGGTTCAGGAGGGATGATTCGGAGCGTGACCGGTGCTGAAGGGTGTGGCAATACGGTGAGTGAAGACTTAGAGTGCATCGGTAAGAGGAGAGGACATCCGAGACACGGCAAAGGGGAGAGTAGAAGGGCAGCGAAGCGGAAAAAGGCGAGAAGGAGCTGAAGCGGGTCGGGAGCGGGGCGTGAATGTACCGAGAGGGCGGAGGGAAGAGAGGGGCGTGGCGGGGCGAGGCGCCGTGCCGCACCGCACCGCCGCTTGCCGGCCGGAACAAGCCCTTCCCCCGTGTTCTCCCTCCGGACGCGGCCTGTGCGACGCGCAACTCGCCGCCCGCAAATTGCCCCTCTATTTCGGTCTTCCACCCCCGCACCCCCACCCCAGCGGTCGCAGCGCCGCGTGAGGCGCCACCGCCGACGCCGACGCCCCCGACGCCCCCGTGAGGCAGCAAGAAACGCTTAAGACGGGTTTTCTTTCTTAGTTTTTCCTTGAGTTGTATCAATCAGACAGAACACTCATTGTAAAGCCTTCCTGAAATGGTACGTTTTACTATAACTTTCAAAGAACTTTGAACCTGATCTTGGTGTAAGCAAACTATATAAAATAATTTTTTGGACTGGAATATAATCGAATTGAATTTCCAAGGATTCAGTTAAACATATATAATTTTGTATGAAACCCACTTTAAAATAATACCCAAACGAAATCATGAAAAAATAAATGAAAGGTGTTGAGTCAAAAAATGTTCCGTAAAAAATTGTTTTCGGTACTCTAGCATTCAATACAATACTTCCGTTTACTGTTCTTTGACAGAACGATGCACTTTGTAGGACGTGCACTGGAAAGAAGTACTTTGCGAGACGTATTCTACAAAGTCTTAATCGTATAAAAAGCTCATAGAAACAAAACACTGGAGTGACACGACTCAACATGATAGCCTCTCGCTTGTTGTAACTATCCCAAGAGTATATTCTTGTGAGTATCCATGAATCCACTCTAAACATATTGTTTACTACTGTCTTTTGTTCACTCGTGTGAAAATTGATATCGTTCATTCATTACGCCGAAAACTCACCCTCCGTAGTACTAGTTCTGTAAATAACTACTACGGTTTTTTAATGCATTGTTTTTAGAATAACTGTGTATAGTAATTCCCGTTAAAATATATCCCTTCTCTTCAGGTTGAAGTGCCTTTACCGAGTAATATGCAGATGATCCCGTATTGAAAGAGAGAATAACAAGGCAATTAATACAAAAAATACAGAAAATAACTTATAAATTTCAATGTGTAACAAGTTTGATAAGTGAAACGGTTTCACTTTCGAATAAAAAGAGAAACTGTTGTTAACAATATATTTGTTAAGGATTGTATCAGACTGTAGGATGTATTGTAAAGGAGAGGCAATTAACCCTCATTTTAGAATACAATTTCTATATTACGCCATCGATATCTAACCGATCATAATACATCATAGTGCAAATAAAATAAACGTTTGCCTTGAGATGTATGATGTTGAATCGTCGAGGCGACACTTGAGACATCGGGCGTTGTGTGTTCCGGGAAACGATAAGGGAAGGGAAACAAAAGCTACGTCTTTCGAGGAGATGGTGTTTTCCTCCACGTTTCTCTTCCATCAACCCTCTCGTCCAAACGCTGCCTTTCCCCTCCCTGACTCCTCCGGAAGTTCCTTTCAAAGCCCTTCGATTGTTCCCGTTTACTTACGTATCTCGCGTTCACGTCCCTGATCCCCATTTTGAGCCCTACTCCCTCACCACTCTAGTCCTGCCCCTGAAGCTATCTCACTATCTCAAACGGGTCAACAGACACTTCTTCGGGTATGACAGATTTTTATGGTTTTCTTCTGTAACTGCAAACACGAGTGAAAGTATAGGATATTAGTATCCTCGAACCCTGTGAAATATTTGAGATAGAGAGAGTAGAAACTTTGAAGTATTATCGTCATTCAAATACTTAAGTAACTTACTTAGGGAAATTTTGAGGCGATTCAAATTCTTAGAGAAAATTACATTTCTAAAATCTCTTCATTCTCACTATACTATACGTTTTCTTGTATTGTATATTTCTATTACTTTCAAATGCAGAGCATAATATTTTACAAATCTTAACATTCGTTTATTTATTCATAAAAGTAGTAACATAAATTATGCATTACAAGGGTCCCGGCAATGCCTCGCTATTGCAATATGTTACACTTCACACGCTACTGGTCAAGGGATTGTTAATCACATTTTATGCTATGCTCTTCAAACATTTTCATAGATGAAAGACTCTCACGAGTATGGATATGACCTTTGTCCTGTTTTGGACATAGCTCTCAGATTTTCTATTGTTAAAACATTCTCCCTCAAATTCGAGCATGCATTCGTTATGACACTGTCTTGGATAAATTTTGATTTACTTGTCCGAGATAACATCAAGTAATAATTCCGGCCGATAATTCACAATCACAGGGGCAGAATATGCAGTGCAGACGCGCTTAATACTTGAGAGTGCGGCGGGTTGCGTAGAGATTCTGTTTAGGGGCGCTTGAGTCAGTATAAACGCATTATATTAAAGTGGAAATTCAAAAAGCGCCCCATTGTTTTCATATTTCAAATTGCATTCATCTTTGCTCAATTTTTTGTGAATAAATGACGATTTTTAGTATTTTCAAGTTAAAGAGTTTTAGAATATATGGTAAAGGACGTGCCAGATTGGAATGCAATGGTTGGTCACACATCACGTGTTACTGTGGGATTTACCGGGATTGAGTGAAGTGAGTCTGTTTCACGCCTGTCAAAACGTCTGAGGTTCATTCCTAACATTCTTGTCATTTCAAGCAATGACACGAGAGACTGAGCGATAGCATAACACGAGAAGCTCCCAAACTTCCTCAGATTTCACTCACGAAATGTGCAGAATGATAAAAAGGATGACGATACATTGTCGAGACTTCTTTCGATCTTAATTACTGGTCATCATAAGAGTAATAAATATTTTCGTCGTTTTAAGAAAAAAAATTCTTTTTTTATGCACATAAAAATTAATATTTTCAGTTTCTAGCACCTAAAAGTCCGAGCCGTAATTTTCAGTTATCAGATCACGATCTCTTGGTAGCTCACGTGGTGGTGTGCTCGCTTTCCACGGCACAACCCCAGGTTCAGTTCCCAGTTGAAGCAAATTATACCTGTGCACTTTTCTTACAAATTTCCTACTATCTATTGCTGTGTGACAGTGAAAAATCCCACTCTAAGACTATGAAGGCCAGTGTATACGGAGAAGGGATGTCTTCGTGCTAACCACACGAACCCCTTATCCCAAGGCCGAGAGACTGGGTCAACGCTGGCCGTCCAAGGCCCATAGCAGGCTGTCGAGCCAAAGAACAGGAACAGATCACTTGCAGTCAGTCCTCATCTGCCTACTCTTCTTTGTCAGTGTTGTGCTTCCGTCCACACCATTCTGCCTTCATCATTCCCATTACCTACTAAAAATAACCTCCGTGCAATGAGAATATTAAAGTGTGTCAAGAGCATCAATAAAATCAAAATTGAAGAAACTAACAAAGAAATAACAGTATTAAGGAAATGCTAAAAGAACAAAGACAAAACTGCATAGAGAACATTCAAAGGATGAACATGAGACAGTCCGAGAAATCTATGACTAGATCCGCGTGAGAAAATGAAATAGAATACAGACGAATGGTTTGCGCTAAGCAGTTTTGTCGAAATAGGCATGAAAATAAATGTAAATATGTCAGGGATGAAGATTATAATAATGCCCATTCAATGGTGTAACTCTTTTCTATCAACGCTTTCTGAGCCATCATCTCCCATAAGTCCACCTCTCTCATTCTTTCCCTCTATGAACCGCTCTCTGAGTCTCTCTGTCTCTGAGTCTGTCACACTCTTTGAATCACTCAGTGAGTTTCTGAGCCTCTTCATGCCACACTCTTATTCACTCTCTGAGTCCCACTTTTGAGCCATTCTCTGAGTCACTCTCTTAATCTCCCCCGTCTCTCTCTCTCTCTCTCTCTCTCTCTCTCTCTGAGTCGTTATCTTATACTCTTTCTGACTCACTTCCGGAGTCTGCATCTTTCTGTCTCTTTACGAAACACTCTCTGAGACTGGGTGTGTGTGTGTCTGTCTCTCTCTCTCTCCCTAAGTGTCTCCTCCAGTCTATCACCTAGTCTCTTCCCAAGTCTTTTTCCGTATCCCTCTCCGACTCTCTCTCTCCGACTCCCTCTCCGACTCTCTCTCTCCGACTCTCTCTCTCCGACTCCCTCTCCGACTCTCTCTCTCCGACTCCCTCTCCGGCTCCCTTTCCGACTCCCTCTCCGACTCCCTCTCCGACTCTCTCTCCGGCTCCCTCTCCGACTCCCTCTCCGACTCCCTCTCCGACTCCTCTCCGACTCCCTCTCCCTCCCTCTCCGACTCTCTCTCCGACTCTCTCTCGGACTCTCTCTCCGACTCTCTCTCCGACTCTCTCTCCGACTCTCTCTCCGACTCTCTCTCCGACTCTCTCTCCGACTCCCTCTCCGACTCTCTCTCCGACTCTCTCTCCGACTCTCTCTCCGACTCTCTCTCCGACTCTCTCTCCGACTCTCTCTCCGACTCCCTCTCTGACTCTTTAAGTCTCTCTGTACCTCCCTAGGCCTCTGTTTCTCTCCTTGTGTGTCTTTCTCCACAATGCCGTAACCAGTGTCTTCATTCGCGTCCATTTCGCCGCCGCTCTCCACTGGCGCGGCGCGGCGAGCCGGTCATCTCCCAAGCTTTTTCCGCCGCACGGAACCTTTTTTTCGGGAGAGCAGGCAGGCGGGCGGGCGGGCGGGCGGCGGCGGCGGCGCGATGGCGTTCTGGCGCGGAGATAGCCCCGGGGCCTCGAAACATTTACAGTTCGATTGCGCCGGCAGGGGGCGGTGGCGAAGGAAGCGGGGCGGGCTCAGGCGGCCGTGATGGAGCTCAGGCTGCCAGAGCTTCTCCCCCCTCTCTCGCCCCAGCGCAAACAAAGACCCCTCGCACGCCCACGTGCTGTTAAAGGCGACTGGACACTCTGTGCTGGGAAAGCACATAGTATGTGCTTTCACGTCCGGACCCACACGTTGACCGCATGTCAAAGATTTTGTTAATAGATACGATATGCGAGTGTATTTCTGGAATTACTTTCAGCTGGCTAAGTCCCTGTCTGCTGGACAGTTGAATGGAAAACTTGACAAAAGTTCTCACGTTACAATTCTGTTACATGTGCTGTAATACATTTCGTTATAAATTAAATTAATTTAGAATAAATTCTAATTTATTACAATAAAATTTTGACAACATAAGTTCCAGATATATCTTCAGTCGATAAATAAAAAAGTTACTCCAACACATAGAATTAAATGAAAGTTTCCTTCTCTGATAGTAAAGGATTTAGTATATCTTCTATCTGTAATTCAGGTTAAATGATATTGTTTTCACTATACAGTAAGGTGACAAAAGTCGTGGAATAACTTCTAATATTGTGTCAGACCTTCTTTTGCGCGGCGAAGAGCAGCAACTGGACTGACATGGACTCAACAAGACGTTGGAAGTCCCCCGTTGATCCTTCCTATCTCTATAGCCGCACACATTTGCAATAGTGCTGCCAGTGCTGGATTTTGTGCAAGAACGGACCTCTCGATTATGTCTCATAAATGTTCGATGGGATTCATGTCGCGATGGAATGTCCTATGCGAGTAGCTCCAACTACCATTCCGCATTCAAAGTCTGTTAATAAAGTCTAAGCCCTCCTTTGTCTTTAAATTTGTTCACAGTTGAAACATTCGGGTATTCGGGAAATCTGACATTTTACAAAACTAAAAATATTGACTTACCACGGCTCTCTTAAAAAAGAAACATGGGCTCTCTTTATATCATATTCGTTTCAGAATCCAAAAAATTGACAATGAAAATACATTCATAATTTATATTTCGTTAGTTATGTGTAGCACACTTCCACTAATACGATCGTTGCTAATACGATCGTTGCTAATTCGATCGTTGCAATTATGTAAGTAATGTGAAATGTCAATTATCACTATCTCCGCCCGAACGCCTCAATTGTAATTATGTAAATGTAAATATTTAAGTGGTTAGGCGGAAGAGCAGGACTTACGGCCTGAGCCTCGCCAGTAATAAAGACATTATTATTATTATTATTATTATTATTATTATTATTATTATTATTATTATTATTATTATTATTATTCCGTAGTGCGGACATAATCACACCAGAAATATCTTGGCATGAATCTCTTGAGAACAAATAAGAAAGCTCTACCACTACACTGCCCTTTTGTACCTCTTGTTCGCGATATTATTCCATCTCTATTCCATATTCCATCTCTATTTTTGCTTATTTCTTGTCACCTCGGTATATAACTAATTTTACTAAACATTCGCATCTTGAATTTTAATAATAATTGAGAAATAATTAATTTTTCTTGAGACTTAGAGCAGATATAGAATCTTTGATTATGAACAGATGTTTTTATAAGTTTTGTAATCATATTAATGGATGATTTAAAATTTTTTATTGACAATGTTTTAATTACAAGGATTATTAATTCATTTTATAATGTTCCTTAATTCTATTTTAAACACTAAAAAACTTTATACGAAGCCTTCTTACTAATCATAAAAGAACCACGTTTAAGAAATATTGATCTTCATGAAAATATAACAATTGTTTCACTTAATATTTTCTTAAAGTTCATCGCGATTTTGAAGAGCATTTTTTTACGATAAAGCTCCCTTCTGGAAGACTTCCTTTAAATTTTCCCCCAGATCATAATATCTGAGTAATAACTTCACAATCTGATGTGTATGTCGTACTATGTTTTTCTGAAGAATTTTCTCAACAGCCGGGTCCAAGTTGTTCGGTTTAGTGGTAGTCCTTCACGTATTGTCTGGACGATGGACGGTTGCTGCTTGAGACGACCTTTAAATATGACTCGAGAGCAGGGGATACAGCTCTTGACGGCCGGCGACCTCTATCGGAGATCACTCTAATCGGTTCTTGACACGTCCCGCCCTAACGAGGTTTGTTCCCAGTAAACCCGGCGACCCCAAGGCGGGCGACTGGGCGAGCGGTCCGGCGGGTGAGGGAGGGGAAGCGCTTCAGAGCAGTAATTATGCGTTTTATCCCCGTGACAGGCGCCGGTGTCCGCGCCCCGCCCCCGCCAAGTTCACCCGGTCAGCCCTTTGGCGCGGCGGAGAGACAAGGGGGAGCTCGGAGGGCAAGGGCCGGGGCGAGACGCAAGGGATGGAAGGTTAGAAGGCGGACTCGTGCAAGCGGTGGCAGTGCTGGTATCGGGAAAGGTGGCTCAGGGCATCAACTGATGTCACTGCAACGCCAACGGTGGCAGTATTTGAGACCCTAGATAACTAGATCGAATCTGGAGGAGAGTTCTAAAGGGCGGCTGCTGTGATGGGTAGTTTTCGGTGGTTTCTCCAATCAAAACCAGGCGAATGCCGGAGCAGTCCCCTAACAATCGGGCTACGGACCGCGCACGATATTTCCTTCCTCTCCCTTATCCTATCCCCATCTCTTGTTTACACACACATACTCTAACATACACTAAACTACCATACATGCCGGAAGACCGGTCATGTCTTGTGATCAGATTAGAGATTGTGTCGGTTGGGGCAATGCCCCGTTGGTAGGAGATACCTGGTTAGGGAAAAATCCACTAGCCGACGGTAGGTCAGCGCCGGATCGCACCATCCAGCGGGGGAAGATCACCGCCACCTCCCGAGAAAACATGCGGGACTAATGACCGCAGTAGTTGACGCGCCTGGAATCACTAACAACCATCCAACCAACCAACCGTGGCAGAGCTGATGTGGGCACTATAGAAGGCGAAGGAGAAAATAAAATCTACTCTGCGCCAACTGTGGAAATATGAAGGCCGAACTGATATTCCAGTCGATGAAGTGGAGCCACTGTAGGACGTATTGAAAGTTTGCATTGCCGGTGGTGGCTGTGGCAGCTGAAAGGACTTTTAAAATGAGGTGGGAGGAATGACAGATAGTAACAAAAACAAAATTAATCAAGAAACATGCAGAATAAAAACCGATCGCTGAGTCAGAAAATGTTACGTACGGAATGTAAATAAGGCATAAATTAGACTATCTTCAAAATTAAAAAGAGATTAGAACTAACTAAAGTATGTTATAAGAAGAAGAAAAAAAATAATGGCTATGCAATGTGCTGTAAACGGTGCTACTGTAAACGGTGAAACTACATGACTTCGGTTGGGTTAAAATTCTGTACGGGAAACGACTACGAAACTGGCGTGAGTGCGGTGTGTCGGGTGGAGGAGTCAAGAGGCGAGCAGGAGGTGCGTAATGAGAAGGAAGGAGAAATTCCTCGGTACGCGCGAGTCGAGATGGACGGTAAAAGGAATTGGCAGGAAGAAAGAGTAAGCAGGAAAAGATTCGATGGAGAAGGTACCGGGTGAGGAAGTGCTGAGGAACATGCTGGTAAATTGAGGAAAATGAGAGGGCGGGACAGAAAGGAACCAGTAAAGACAGTGAATGGAAAATGGAGTGGATGTAAAAGAGGTGATGGAAAGGAGACCGGGAGGGAAAGAGCGAAGAAAGAGAAAACGGAAGGGAAATAGAGGAAGGGGAACACAGCCGTAGTAGCCGGTAGACAGCCGGTGAGAGAGAGAAAGAGGGAGAAGAAGAGAGAGTGGGAGAGAGAGG